>PITA01003403.1:0-140232 GCA_004023965.1 Spilogale gracilis
AGATTGTCAATGTCTTCCTGTTTCAGTCTTGGTAGTTTATAGGTTTCTAGGAATGTATCCATCTCTTCTAGGTTGTTAAACATATTGGCATATAATTGTTGATAGTAATTTTTGATGATTGTTTCTATTTCCTTGGTGTTAGTCATGATCTCTCCCCTTTCATTCATGATTTTGTTAATTTGGGTCTTCTCCCTTTTCTATTGGTTAGTTTGGCCAATGGTTTATCGATCTTATTGATTCTTTCAAAGAACCAGCTTCTAGTTTCATTGATGCATTCTACTGTATCTCTAGTTTCTGATTCATTCATCTCTGCTCTAATCCTTATTATTTCCCGCCTTGTGTGGGGGGTTGGTTTATTTATTTTTTTGATTTTCCAGTTCTTTTCTTATTATTGGATTTTAAGTGTTGTCTTCAGCTGTGTTTCATGTATAGAGTTTTGCAGCTCCTCTGTAAATTTATATGTTCGCTCATAATAATCCAGTTTGTTAGTGTAATGGTCAAAAATTATTCTTTGATAGTGTGAGAATTAAAAATTACTAAAATGTTTTCATTGACAGTCTGGCAAGGGGACAATTTGAAGTATATTTATATTTATATTTGTGTAAAAAAAAGATTTATGGGAAATCAGTGAAAAAAATCTGTCTTTGGGAAGCCCCCATAAAGTATAACAATATTTTTTTTTCTTGAAAGGCCATTATACTATTGGTGTTTTTCTTTTACCATGTAGTCAAGTGAAAACCTGTTTTTTAGAAATAGATTTCTATTACTCTAGTTCTGTAGCACTTTATTTGAAGCTAAGAATCAAAATGTAAATATCCCTATTAAATATTTCTGGATTTGCAGTATACCTTGTAATTTTTTAATGTGAATCTGTAGTAGTAGTTATTATTGATGATTTCAGCTTTTTTATCACCCTGTATATAATAAGTATTTCTGTCTAAATTCCAGTTGTTGAAGAACATAGACTATTATCTTTGAATGTAGGCTCTCCTGAATAATAACTGCTTATAATATTTCCATATGTTGACTATTTTAATGGAAAGACATATAAAGAGAAACTGGCAAAGAAGGTAGTAGGAAGAAATAAGATCTAAGTGCATAAAACTTATGAAATACTTTAGCAGAAGTGTGTAAAACATTAAATATTTAATAGAAGTTAAACAAAGATAGTTTTGCCCTTGCCATTTTTTTAAAATACATACTAACAACTTGAATGAGACCTTTCACCCCCTAGAATATGAAGATAATTAAAGAAGGAAATCTAAATAAGTAATCTGAGAAGTCTGACAAAAAAGGATCATATTGGCTCCAGAATGGGAGACAATATTTGCAATTGACATTTATGATTAATGGTTAGTATCCAAAATATATAAAGAACTTATAAAATTCAATACCTAAAAAATGAATACTCCAATACAACCACTCTGGAAAACAGTATGAAGGTCTCTCAATATGTTAAAAATAGAGCTACCCTATGACCCAGTAATTACACTACTGGGTATTTACTCCAAACATACAAGTGTAGTAAACAGATGAGACATTTTCACACCAATGTTCAAAGCAACAATGTCCACAATAGCCAAAATGTGGAAGGGCTGAGATGTCCTTCAACAGATGAGTGGATAAGGAAGATGTGGTATACATATATAATGGAATATTACTCAGTCATCAGAAAGGATTAATATTCACCATTTGTATCCACATGAATGGAACTGGAGGGGATTATTCTAAGTGAAATGAATCAAACAGAGGATGACAATTATTATATGGTTTCACTCATATGAGAAACATAAGGAATAGCTTGGGGGATCACAGGGGAAGGGAGGGGAAATGGAATGGGAAGAAATCAGAGAATAAGACAAACCATGAGAGACTCTGGACTCTGAGAAACAAAATGAGGGTTATAGAGGGGAGGGGTTTGGGGGTTGGGGTAATCAGGTGATGGGTATTAACAAAAGTATGTTAATACCCTGGGTGTTATAAGCAGCTAATAAATTGTTAAGCACTACATCTAATAATGTACTGTATGCTGGCTAACTGAACATAATAAAAACAAATAAATAAAAATAAGCAGAAGACATAATAGACATTTTTCTAAGGAAGACATACAGATGGCCAATAGACATGAAAAGATGCTCAGCATCACACATCAACAAGTAAGTACAAATCAAAACTACCATGAAATATCAGCTCAAACTTGTCAGTAGAGCTAAAATCAACAATACAAAATACAACAAGTGTTGGTGAGGATGTAGAGAAAAGAGAACCCTCTTGCACTGTTGGTGGAAATGTAAACTGATGCAGCAACTCTGGAAAATAGTATGGAACTTCCTCAAAAAGTCAAAAATAAAACTACTCTTATAATAGCAATTGAACTTTTAAGTATTTACCCAAATGATACAAAAATACCGACTCAAAGGGATGCATCCACCCTGATGTTTATAGCAGCATTACCTACAATAGCCAGACTACGGACACAGCTCAAGTGTCCATTGACTGATAAATGGATAAAGAATATGTGTAATATATATACAATGGAGTATTATTCGTCCGTGAAAAGAATGAAATCTTGCCATTTTCAATGATATGGAAGGACTAGAGAGTATTATACTAACCGAAATAAGTCAGCCAGAGAAAGAAAAATACCATGATTTCACTCATATGTGGAATTTAAGAAACAACACAAATAAGCAAAGGGAAAAAAAGGGAGAGAGAAGCAAACCAAGTAACAGACCCTTAATTATAGAGAACAAACTGATGATTGCCAGAAGGAAGATAGATGGAGGGATGGGTTAAATAGGTGATGGGATTAAGAAAGACACCATGTGATGAACACTGGGTACTGTGTAGAAGTGCCGAATCACTTTACTATACACCTGAAATTAATATTACACTATATGTTAAATAACTGGAATTGAATAAAAACTTACAAAAAATGAAAATAATGAGTATTTAGAGCCCTATCCCCCAAAAAGATCATGTTGGTAGTGCTCAGAATCATTTTTGTCTAAGGGTGTACAGATGGCTCAGTCAGTTAAGCATTGGCTTTTGCTTTTGGCTCCTTTGTGATCTCAGGGTATGAGATTGAGCTCTGCATTGGGTTCTGTGCTCAGCAGGAGTCTCCTTGAGATTCTGTCCCCTCCTTCTACCCCCTCCCTCCACTCTCTCTCAAATAAATAAATCTTTTAAAAAATCATTTTTGTATAAAGTTGCCCAATCTTACTTGAACTATGTATAATCTAGTATATGAGTGATTGGGTTTTCATTTGCAGTTTTATTCAAGTTATAGCAACCAAAAAATAATTAAACTTAAAGGTATATTTTCATGTGGATTTTTATATAAACATTATTACGTAAATAGTAGATATGTGTACAACTAACCAGTTGCAAAATGACAATAATGATAACTTCTGTGTAGTAAAATAGTAATTCTTTTCCATTTCCTTTGTATCATATATATATATATATTTCTTTTTTCTACAATAAAATTAGATTGCTCATAATGTCTTTATTTCCCAAAATATTTCAAATAAATTTTTTAAAGATTTTATTTATTTATTTTTCAGAGAGAGTGAGAGCACAAATGGAAGAGTGGTAGACAAAGGGAGAAGGAGGCTCCCCACTAAACAAGGAGCTAGATGCAGGACTTGATCCCAGCACCCTGGGATCATGACCTGAACCATAGGCAGACACTTAAACAACTGAACCAGGCATCTTCAAATAGAAATTTTGACTTAAATTTTCAAGCTGTCCTGTTTTCCTTCTTTACTAATGTCATTCATGAAAAATTTTGGAAAATCATTAATGATAAATTAATTTGTTCACAATGGGTTTACCCATAGATTAAAATAAAATTAAAAAGTCAGGTAATTAGTATATCGATCATCAAATGCATTAAAATAATATTTTCAGGGGCACCTGGGTGGCTCAGTTGGTTAAATGACTGCCTTCAACTCAGGTCACGATCCTGGAGACCCAGGATCGAGTCCAACATCGGGCTCCCTGCTTTGTTGGAAGCCTGCTTCTCCCTCTCTCACTCTCCTGGCTTGTGTTTCCTCTCTGGCTGTGTTTCTCTCTGTCAAATAAATAAAATCTTTAAAAAAATAATATTTTCAGAACAATTATTCAAAAGTAATACTTTTATTTTTCATATTGCTAGCCTAGATTTAGAACTTATTTTCTTTTCCTCAAGGAAGAATATCTATGTTTCACTTTCCCTAAGATGGATAGAAAGATAATCTTTTAGACTATCTTACCTCCAATCTGGTGGTAAAAGGATGACTCACAAGTATGCCTATTAATCATTTCAAAATATTTTATGATTATATCTCTCTATTTTATACATAATTATATTTTAATGGTCCATAACTACACGTGGGATGTATGAAAACCAATTATTAGCTAACAGTACTTGCATAACAGACAGAAAAGAAATCAAATTGGTTACTTCCTTAGCTTGGCCAACAGTGAGAATTTATAAGCACTTAAGTAGTATATTCCAGTAAGTATCATAGGATCAATCGCATAAGTAGAAAGTAATCACACCAAATTTCCTTTACACATATTGCCATGGTCAAGCTATGTTACTCTCTATAATATAACAGACAGGGAAAAGAACAGGCCATAGTATCTATAATTTGCCATTTTTCTTAGTTAAATGCCTGAATGTGTAAATCAAGTTAAAATTATAATTTCTATAAATATAAAAATCAAACACTAAAATATATGCACCAAACAAATGAATTCTAACAGTCTGTGCTATTAAAAACATATCCCTTAAAGGATATAGTGCGATGTTGCACTATTCCTGACATGAAAAAAAAAAGTCTATATTTTGAATCATGAACATACTTCATGCTATTAGAAACAAAAGGGTCCTCCAAACCAATGGAAACTGGCATTCTTGTCTGAACAGAAACAGCCTGGAAAAAAAAATTCTCATTTTATAATCATTTCAGTATATGCATGATGACATTTAGAAACATCTGGTTTTAATGATGTCCAGAGGACATTCCAGAATGGTGGGGTCTAGATGTACAGATATGTAAAAAAGCATTTCTTATTAATTTTAATAAATGGAATGCATAAAATGGATAAATCAGGCTAACAAAAATAAGAATCATTATTTTTTGAGGTTCTTTGAAAAAAGAATCAGAATTAATTTAAATACCTGGATTATTTACTGCCTGATGAGCAATTGTTTGATTTGTTGATCTAAAATCAAAGTCACAGTTGATTTTTATCCAAATTCTTGACAGACTGAAATAAATGACATCAATTCAAGCTATTCTGGCTCAGAATAATTGAGAATCAGTATCTAGAACAATAACAGGTTAATACAATATCACATGGGAGAAAAATTAAACTTGGCCTTGCCCCTAATGACCTTAGGAGTTTTACTTGTCTTAATTTAGTGATCTCAACATCCCAAACTCTTAGTAATTTACATAAAATAAAATTAATAGCATAATAATTGCCATATAAAATTAGTGAAATTAATTTATAATTATTCTACACTAGATTATAAACCATAAGGAATTATATGCAAATTTGGTTATGAATGTGTATGTGTGTAGGTAAGGTAGGTTTTACAAAATTGTTTCAGAATGCAGAATTAGTGGGAAGATTTTACTACAGAACATATGGAATGCAATTGTAGCTTTTCTTTTCTTTTTTTTTTCAAAGATTTTATTTATTTATTTGATAGAGAGAGAGATCACAAGTAGGCAGAGGCAGGCAGCGAGAGAGCAGAGGAAGCAGGCTCCCTGCTAAGCAGGGAGCCTGATGTGTGGGCCTTGATCCCAGGACCCTGAGATCATGACCTGAGCCGAAGGCAGAGGCTTTAACCCACTGAGCCACCCAGCCACCCAGCGTTTCATCTTCCAAAAGAAAAAAGGAAATCTGAAGCTTGATTTTATGGATATTAGATGAAGTCAGTCTACTTAAAGTTGCTTCATTTTTTGAGATTTTTATCTGAGGTTTACCACAGAGTCTTACCTATGAAGGTTTATTTCATTTTGTTACTTTGCCATGGGATAATATTTTTTTTCTCTTATATAAAATACCAATTTATTTGGGTAATATGTATAAAAATGGAAGTCTTCTTTCCTGGGGGTGTGTGAAGGGATGTAATGTCCATCTATTGCCTGTATTGGGATAGTATATATCAAAGTGTCACTTGAAAAGAGTGGAAAAGTCTATTTTCAGTCTGATGGTTTGCATTTGGAGGGGAGGTAGAAAAGCTGGTAAAAAGAGATAGTTTTGAATAACTAGCTGCCTAAGATATTATATAAGGAAGTTTATTGAATAAAAGCTATAAAAAATATTTGGAGAGAAATTCCTAAGATTAGCTATTTAATGGCACATATATATCACTTATTATGGTTCAAGCACTATTCTCCTGGCTTTGAAAATATTAACATCCTTGGATTTCATAACAATTCTGAGGTAGAAATCACTATTATTTCTACTTTATAATGAAGAAACTGAAGTAAGAATAGTTAGGTAATGATGTAGTTTAGTGAACTAAAAATTTGCAGAGCTACTCTATTGTTCTTTATTCATTGTTGACCAAGACTGAAGTTAAAATATATTCTAATTTTAGAGAGACACTGAAAAAATCCAAGTAATTTCTGACATGAGTTTCCACCAAATTCTTCAATGCAGTGACTAACTCTAGGGTTTATTTTAGAAATTTATGAAAAGTGTGATTACACTAGAAGCAGAAAATAAAAATGGTGTCCTGCATTATCATAGCATCTCAATATGGGAGATAGAGTACAGAAAGGGGAGATGGTCTTCACAATCATTTAAAATAACTCACAACTAAAAATGGACATTTTAAGACATTTCAGAGCTTGAGATAACTCAAATACATTCCTCAATACCTGACTTTGTTATAGTTTTCTCAACCATGAAAACATAATAACTTCTCAAAATAGTTCTTAGACAGCATCTCTGGATTTTTTTTATCTGTCTCAGAATTTCAAAATGATGCCTAGGTACTTTAGAAAATTCAATTCAATGGAAATTTCTACAACTCTACTCTGTAGCAAGTAGAATATTTGAAATAGTCCCCTCTTAACACACCCATACACATTCACATACAAACACTTACATCACATATATGGCATACATTTGCATACACACATGTAAATACAGTGAAAAAGTAGAAAATACGATCTTTTCATTAACAGAATTTGTAATTTCTTTGGGAACCAAAAATAAATGTATTGAATAATGATTTCACACAAAAAAGTCAATTGTGTGATAACCATAAATTTGAAGGTATTTATTTATCTTATGACCCCAACTCTTTCTTTAAGTAAATTCTTACTTAGAAACTAAGCTTGTTGAACTATAAAACATAGCTTCTGGGACCACTGGAGGGAATAGTTGGATAAGTGAGTGACTCTTGGTTTCTGTTCAGGTTATGATCTCCTGTTCATGAGATTGAGCCCTGCTTAGTCTACTCGAAATTCTCTCTCCCCTCCTGCTTGGGTTCTCTCTCTCTCTCTCTCTCTCTCTCTCTCTCTCTCCAAAATAAATAAATGAATCTTAAAAAAAAAAAAAAAAAGTAGCTCCTGTGGTCGAAGCATATGTAGAGAGTGAAGGTTCTCTCAGGTAGGCAATGCCATCCCTCAGAATGCTCCTGAGAAGTTAAACAGAACCACAGATGGAGTATAAGATGAAAACCACTGATAGAGATTAATCTCAGGGACTGTAAAGTAACAGAAAAATCATCTTGTATAAGATATACCAGGCAAACTCCACAGTGATAAGCTTTAATAAGAACAACAACATAAATGCAAAATTTAATATAGTTATTAGCTATTCATATATTTTATCTTCAGACTAAATGGTTAAAATATTCAACACAAAGTCTTCAATCTGGTAATTAATTTCCAAGCCCAAGGAAAAAATGTTAAATCTGTCTTTTTTTTTAAATTAACATTTTACAAATTTATTCATTATGTTCAAGACAATTTAGTAAAGATACTTAAGGAGTAATCAGTCCAAACAAATAAAAAATATTGTTTTGATTTTTTTCCCAAAAATAATCATGGGCATTTCTCATAAATAAAGAGCTAAAAAAAAAAAAAAAAAAAACTATGGGGAGCAAAACTGTACTCATATTTTCCATCTTTAAGGTAAAAGCACTGTATGTACAGATACTTAATAATATGACATGGTTTAAATTGAAAACTGATGAAAATGATTCAAATTACTATCATGAACTAAAATCAGTTAATGTAATTAGAATGGGAAAACTTAATCTTTACAATTTGGCATATTCCTTCTAATAATAAAACAACTTTGTTATAACAAAGATGTTAATCATTTATTTCCAGAGTACATCTTAGAGAAACTACATTGGAAAATATGCTAGAAAGAAATGGAATTTTAAAAAGTTACATCTTTATAAAAGTTATATTTTTAATTTTTATAAAAGAAAAATAGTAACTAGTATGCACTGAACTTAGATTACATTTATTTTCATACTAATGCTTATTTTTTTAATTTTTTTTTAAATTTTTTTTCCATAACCCAGCCACCATATCCCTCCCTCTTACCCTGCAACAGGCATAAAAGACTCTTAATCTCAGGAAACATACTAATCCTTCTTAAAGTAGAAGCAGCTATTATTAACCGAGAATTTACAAAGATCCATACATTCTTATTAAGTCTTTGCTAAATTTGGTTCATAGATTTCATTGTCTTTTTTTTTTTTTTTTTAAGATTTTATTTATTTGACAGAGAGAAACACAGCCAGAGAGGGAACACAAGCAAGCAGGAGTGAGAGGGAGAAACAGGCTTCTGGCCAAGCATTGAGCCTGATGCGGGGCTCCATCCCAGGACTCCAGGATCATGACCTGAGCTGAAGGCAGAGGCTCAACCACTGAGCCACCCAGGCACCCCAGATTTCATTGTCTTAATCAATATTTAAATCAACATTTTGGAAAACTGAGCCCTAGAGATATTAAGAAACCCATTCTAATTTACAAAATCAAAAAATGGCAGAAGTAACTACATATTCAGAATGTGTGCTCTAAACAATTCACAATTTTACATTCTGAACTCTTAAAAAGTAATAAAGAAAACATCTTGAAACTACAAATATCCACTGAATATAATAAATAAATAAATATAAATAACTTATTCATAGCATTCATCTATTATCCGCTAAAGAATGACTCTTAAAAATGATTAAAAACAAAACTTTCATAGCTCTTTACATCAATTGGAATGTTTTTTCCAAATAGGTATGTACAAAGTGAAATGAAATAGAAACAAATGGAAAAAAAAAAAGGAAAAAAAAATAGAAACAAATGGAAGGGGTGCCTGGGTGGCTCAGTTGGTTAGCGCATGCCTTGGGCTCAGGTTATGGTCCTGGAGACCTGGGATTGAGCCCAGCATCGGGCTTCCTGCTCAGTGGGAAGCCTGCTTCTTCCTCTCTCACTCCCCTTACTTGTGTTCCCTCTCTCGCCTTGTTTCTCTCTGTCAGATAAATAAATAAAATCTTTAATAAAAAAAATAAAACAAATGGAAGACACTCATCCAAGACTGACACTCATGAATTGATTAAAGATTTATGGTGGTTGTCACCTGTACATAGGTAATCATGTATCTGATTAGCTTATATTTGTGTAATGATTATTTTATGTTACATAGAATATACCTTTTCTTTTTGTCCCATTTTTCTTTGAATTCTCATTACAATTACATGAATAGCTCATTATTATTCTCATTTTGAAGCTATTCCAGGAAGGTCAATTAATTTGACCAACAGCACACAAAGATCAAATAGCAGTAGGAAGCAAACAGCCTTTCAATTCCATACTTTCTCATCATAGATGACTTGCCCATTGTACTTTTCTAGATCCAATATGTGTTATTGAGAGCTTAACAATAAATTCACATGTACTCTATTTTCACACTTTTCATTTAAAAAATGTTTATCCACAAAAATTATTTATACATTTAATTCTAATACAGTTTTTTTTAAAGATTTTATTTATTTGACAGAGAGAAACACAGCCAGAGAGGGAACACAAGCAGGGGGAGTGAGAGAGGGAGAAGTATGCTTCCTGCTGAGCAGGGAGCCTGATGTGGGACTCGATCCTGCGTCTTCAGGATCATGACCTGAGCTGAAGGCAGTCACCCAACCAACTGAGCCACCCAGGCACCTTCTAATACAATTTGAATAAAACATTTGTGTAACCTAATGTCAAATTACCTAATTTAGATAGAAATTTCAGCATTTCAGTAGGTATAAGGATAATAATTACAGCAGTAATTCAATTTAATTCTTTGTATACACTGAATAACATTAAGAAATTTCTACAGTAGCTGCGTTCCTAGGTGGTCCAATTATTAAGCATCTGCCTTCGACTCAGGTCATGATCCCAGAGTCCTGGGATCAAGACCTGCACAGGGCTCCCTGCTTGGTGGAAAGCCTACTTCTCCTTCTCTCACTCCCCCTGCTTTTGTTCTCTCTTTAACTGTGCTTCTCTCTGTCAAATAAATGGATAAAATATTTAAAAGAAAAAAGAAAATTTTACAGTAGCAATTATAGATAATGTCACTAATTCAATGCCTATGTGGAAAATGTTCATTAACATTTGTATATATGTAGAAAAAACACTCATATTGATATTTACGTGAGAAAACATTGTTATGACTCACAACCACAAAAATTTAAAAAGTCTGTGCATAATGAAACTACCACTTACTGAACTACACTTACTTGTCACTAGCCTACGGTTTATACTGACCATAGTAGAAAATCTTGATGTTTCCATCTTGTATTTGATATATAGCAAGACTACTCCATAATTCAGTAATTTAAAGAAGACTAAAAGTTGATTCTCTTTTATATTTAGTCCTTTCAGTATTCAATGGTGCAGTAAGTCTACGCTAATGGATCATTTAGGGACATCAGCTCCTTCCGTTTTGATCCAACATATGTTAGAGGCATCGTTTTTTTTTTTTTTTTTTAAATTGTCAAACGTATCACTGTGTCCCTGCCAGGTTCTGTATCCTAAAGGGCAGGGTAAGAAAAGAGCATGACTGAGCATGTGTCTAATGTTTAAACCTAAATCGAAAAAACAGTAGATAACACATCTGCTCACAGTCTGTGGGTAAAAACTTAGCCATATGGCTATACCTAGCGACAAGGGAGGGTTTGTGGCTGCCAGCTATACTCTATTGCCATGGAACAAGAGGAAAATGATTTGGGATGTGCAACTACTGGTCTGCCATGACTTCCTTCTTTTGTCACATAAGCATCCATGTTCACTGCCCTTCCACATGTAGACACAAACTCCCTCTACAGGGGAGACAACTCAATAATATATGCAGGTGCCACCTCTGACTGAAATTTGGGATATGGGGGTAAAGGACTATATTCCTCAACAGTTATAAATGAAGCTTCTTAGATTTGCAAGTTAAAGTCCATATTATCTAATTCTTCCCTCCCCCAACATATATATGCCCATCTAAAAAGGCAAGTTCAGCAGCAATAAAATATTCCACTCAGAAATGGAAATAATTAAAATGACCAAATAGACACTGGTTTTAAGAATGCTAGAATTCTGCAGGGATGGAATTCCAAAGATACATCTACTGTGACTTTGGAGAATTTCCTTAATTCTAGGAAAAACTACCTTTATTGTTTCAAGAAGGAAGAAAATATGCCAGTGTATCTCCAGTGATGAAATTGAGGAAAAAGAAAAGAGATAAACAGGAGATGCAGAAAGCAACTATAAAGAAATAAGTAAGGTCACCATATAATTTGTCACCAAATAGAGGTATATTTGATAGTAAAAAGTGGTAATAAAAATGATTAGCAGTCCTTAATTGATCTACTAGGAGCACAAACAGGACTTTTCTAGACAAATTTCAAAGCATGATCATTCTTCTTGAAATTAGAAAAATTAAAAAAAAAAGAAATTAGAAAAAGAAATGTCATTGTGAAGTAGGCTTATAGCTATGAAAGATGATGTGGGATCATGGTTAGATACCTTCTTCCCTAGAAGGAGGACTATGAATGTAGGAAATAAATACTCTAATACCTAAGTCTCTCTTTCAGTTAGTCCTCCTCTTTGTACTGCCTTCCATTTCAACTCTAGTGTTGAAGTTTGTATATATCAGTCCTCAAGAACAGGTTGGAGAAGGGTGAAGAATGAATCGTGGCATCAGAAGGAGGTATGAGGGGAGAGATTATGGAGAATTACCCAACACACACCTGTTGAAAACAGAAAAGCTGAAAATACTTTGACAGTATACTTGCATTCATCCCCCATGTATCCATTCAAGAAATATAACATCTATATGACTGCATCCAAACTGAGAGGGGACAAAAAATAAATTCTCTAGTCCACAGCATTCTCTAGTTTCCACATGGGCCTCCTAATTTTTGAGTTACTTTCCTAGAGGTGACTGTATCCGTATCTAATTATTGTGACACTGATATTAAAGCAAAGAATAAGTCAGCAAAGGAGAGAGTCCAACATAGGAGGGCAAAGATAAAATAGCTGTTAAAACAAAACCTGGAAACATTTATTCAGTACATTCTAGTAAAGAGAGTCATGCTAGTAGAAAACTCACATAGTTGGCAAGTATAATAGACAGGCAGGTACATTAAGTAAACTTAGCCAAACACCAGTAACTATTTCAAATACATAACTATCTTTGCCTTGTATGAAATAACCAAGCAACTTAGTTTCTAAATGGAAAGTCTGTTCTTGTCAAATTCATACAATTTTCTGGTCTAACCTTGTCCAATAGAAATATAATGTGTAACTTTGAATTTTCTAGGTGCCACTTTGAAAAAAAAGAGGTAAAATTAATTGTAATTATATATTTTATCCCAATATGTAAAGATAATTTTACCATGCAATCAATTAATGATTATATTTGCAGTCTTTTAAAATCATTTATTTTATTTTTTCAGTGTTCCAAGATTCATTGTTTATGCCCTACACCCAGTGCTCCATGCAATTCATGCCCTCAATACCCCCCACCAGGCTCACCCATTCCTCCAGCCCCTCCCTTCCAAAACACTCAGTTTGCTTCTCAGCGTCCAAAGTCTCTCATGCTTCAACTCCCTCTCTGATTTACTCCAGTTCACATTTCCTTTCCTTTTCCCACTGTCCTCCATATTACTTCTTATGCCGCACAATTAAGTGAAACCATATGATCCTTGACTTTCTCTGGTTGGTTTATTTCACTCAGCATAATCTCCTCCAGTCCCATCCATGTTGCTACAAAAGTTGGGTATTCATCCTTTCTGATGGAGGCATAATATTCTAGTATATATATGGACCATAACTTCATCCATTCATCTGTTGACGGGCACCTTGGCTCTTTCCACAGTTTGGTGATTGGGGCCATTGCTGCAATGAACATTGGGGTGCATATGGCCCTTATTTTCACTTATCTGGATCTTTTGTATAAATACTCAGTAGTGCAATTGCAAGGTCATATGGTAATCTATTTTTTATTTTTTAAGGAATTTCCACACTGTTTTCCAAAGTGGTTGCATCAACTTGCATTCCCACCAATAGTGTGAGAGGGTTCCCCTTTCTCCACAGCCTCTCCAACACTTATTGTTTCCTGTCCTGTTAATTTTGGCCATTCTGACTAGTGTAAGGTGGTATCTGAATGTGGTTCTGATTTGAATTTCCCTGATGGCTAATGATGATGAACATTTTTTCATGTGTCTGTTAGCCATTTGTTTGTCTTCTATGGAGAAGTATCCGTTCATGTCTTCTGCCCATTTTTTGATGTGATCATAATTTTTTTTTTTTTTTGGTTGTTGAGTTTGAGGAGTTCTATAGAGCTTAGATATCAGCTTTTTGTCTGTAGTGACATTTGCAAAGATCTTCTCCCATTCTGTGGGTTGTCTTTTTGTTTAGTTGACTGTTTCCTTTGCTTTGCAGAAGCTTTTTATTTTGATGAAGTCCCAAAAGTTCATTTTTGCTTTTGCTTCCTTTGTCTTTGGAGACGTGTCTTGAAAGAATTTGCTGTGGTTAATGTCAAAGAAGTTACTGCCTATGTTTTGCTCTAAGATTTTGGTAGATTCCTGACTCACATTGAGGTCTTTCATCCATTTCGAGTTTATCTTTGTGCATGGTGTAAGAAAATGGTTGTGTTTCATTATTCTAAATGATGCTGTCCAATTTTCCCAGCACCATTTATTGAAGAGACTGTCTTTTCTCCACTGGATATTTTTTCCTGCTTTGTAAAAGATTATTTGACCATAGAGTTGAGGGTCCATATCTGGACTCTCTACTCTGTTGCATTGGTCTATGTGTCTGTATTTGTGTTATTACCATGCTATCTTGGTGATCATAGCTTTGTAATAAAGCTTGAAATCAGGTAACATGATGCCCCAGCATTGTTTTTTTTTTTTTTTCAACATTTCCTTAGCAATTTGGGGTCATTTCTGGTTCCATATAAATTTCAGGATTGTTTGTTTGAGCACTTTGAAAAATGTTGGTGGAATTTTGATTGGGATGGCATTGAAAGTATAGATTGCTCTGGGGAGTATAGACATTTTAACAATGTTTATTCTTCTGATCCATGAGCATGGAATGCTCTTCCATCTTTTTGTGTCTTCTTAAATTTCTTTCATGAATGTTCTGTAGTTCCTTGAGTACAGATCTTTACTTCTATGGTTAGGTTTATTCCAAGGTATCTTATGAGTTTTGGTGCTGTAGTAAATGTAATCTATTCTCTATTTTCCCCTTCTATATTTTCTTTGTTAGTGTATAAGAATGCAACTGATTTCTGTGCATCGATTTTGTATTGTGCCACATTACTGAATAGTTGTATGAGTTCTGAGTTTGCGGGTAGAGAGTTTTGGGTTTTCCATATAAAGTATCATGTCATCTATGAAGAGAGAGAGCTTGACTTCTTCTCTGCCAATTTGAATACCTTTTATTTCTTTTTGTTGTCTGATTGCTGTATCTAGGACATCTAACACTATGTTTAAACAATAGTGGCGAGAGTGGGCATCCTTGTCTTGTTCCTGATCTCAACGAGAAGGCTGTCAGCATTTCCCCATTGAGAATAATATTCACTGTGGGTTTTTCAATAGATAGATTTTATGATGTTGAGGAATGTTACCTCTATGCCTATACTTTGAAGAGTTTTAATCAGAAACGGGTGGTGTATTTTGTCAAATGCTTTTTCTGCATCAATTGAGAGGAGCATGTGGTTCTTCTCTCTTATTGATTTTTTTTCTATCACTTTGATGGATTTATAAATGTTGAACCACCCTTGCATCCCAGGAATAAATCCCACCTGGTCATGGTGGATAATATTTTTAATGCATTGTTGGATCCTACTAGCTGGGATCTTGTTGAGAATCCTGGCATCCATATTCATCAGGGATATTGGTTTGAAATTCTCCTTTTTTTTTTTTGACTTATCAAAGTTTAATATAAATTGGTACATTTACCTCTTCCTTGAAAATGGAAGGATGTTAGAACACTTCCCATTTGTCTGATTTTATTTTATTTATTTTATTTTTTTTTATTGTTACTAATTTTTTTTTTCCAGTGTTCCAAGATTCATTCCCCATTCCCCACACCCAGTGCTCCATGGTACTGAAATTCTCCTTTTTGATGGGGTCTTTGTCTGGTTTGGGGATTAAAATACTGCTGGCTTCATAGAAAGAGTCTGGAAGTTTTCCTTCTGTTCCTATTTTTTGAAACAGTTCAGGAGAATAGATATTTCTTCTTTGAATGTTTGGTAGAATTCCCCAGGGAATCCATCAGGTCTTGGGCTCTTGTTTTTTGGGAGGTTTTTGATCACTGCTTCAATCTCGTTATTGGATATTGGTCTATTCAGGTTGTCTATTTCTTCCTGCTTCAGTCTTGGAAGTCTATAGGTTTCCAGGAATGCATCCATATTTTCTAGGTTGCTTAACATTGGCATATAACTACTGATAGTCATTTCTGATGATTATTTCTATTTCTCTGGTGTTAGTCATACTCTCCCTGTTCATTCAAAATTTTATTAATTTGGGTTATCTCCCTTTTTTTTGGATTAGTTTGGCCAGTGTTTTATCGATCATATTAATTCTTTCAAAGAACCAACTTCTAGTTCCGTTGATGTGTCCTACTGTATCTCTAGTTTCTGATTCATTGATGCCTGCTCAAAACTCAATTATTTCCCTTCTTATGTATGGGGTTGACTTAATTTGTTTTTGATTTTCCAGTTATTTAAGGTGAAAAGAGAGATGTTATATTCAGGATTTTTCAGTTTTTTTGAGTGAGGCTTGGATGGCTATATATTTCCCCCTTACTACTGTCTTTGCCGTATCCCATACACTTTGGATTGATATATCTTCATTCTCATTGGTTTCCATGAAATGTTTAAGCTCTTTGAGTTCCTAGTTGAGCCAAACATTCATGAGCAGGATAGTCCTTTAGCTTCCAAGTGTTTGAATTGCTTCTGAGATTTTTCTTGTGGTTGAGCTCCAATTTCAAGGCATTGTGCTCAGAGAATATGCAGGGAATAATCTCAGTCCTTTGGTGTTGGTTGAGCCCTAGTTTGTGACCTATTTGTGACCTATGTGGTCTATTCTAGAGAAAGTTCCATGTACACTCAAGAAGAATAAGTATTCTGTTGTTTTAAGATGGAATGTCCTGAATATATCTATGAGGTCCATCTGGTCCAATGTGTCATTCAAAGCTGTCTTTTCTTTGTTGATTTTATGATTTGATGATCTGTCCATTGATGAGAGCAGCATGTAAAGTTCTCCTACAATTAATATATTTGTATCAATATGACTCTTTATTTTTCTTAACAGTTCACTTATGTAGTTGGCCACTCCCATGTCAGGGACATAAATATTTACAATTGTTAGACCTTCTTGGCGGATAGACCCTTTAAGAATGACGTAGTGTTCTTCTGTATCTCTGAATACAGTCTTTAGATTAAAATTTAATTTGTCTGATATGAGAATTACAACCTCAGTTTTCTTTTGAGACCCATTGGCGTGAAAGATGGTTCTCTATCTTCTCACTTTCAGTCTGGATGTATCTTTAAATTCAAAATGTATCTCTTGTAGACAACATATGGATGGGTCCTATCATTTTATCCAGTCTTCAACCATGTGACATTTTATGGGAGCATTTATGCTGTTCATGTTGAGAATGATTATTGAAATATACATTTTTATTGACATCCTCTTGCCTGTGAAGTCCTTATTTCTACAGATTGCCTCTGTAAATTTCTGTTCTGTGTCCCTCTTGGGTTCTTTCCTCTTTTATAGAACTCCCCTTAATATATCTTGCAGTGCTGGCTTGGTGGTCACATAATCTTTCAGACCTTGCCCATTCTGGAAGCTCTTTATATCTCCATCAATTTTGAAAGTGAGCCTTGCTGGATAGAGTATCCTTGGCTGCATATTTTTTTCATTTAGTTTCCTGAATATGTCTGCCAGTCCTCTCTGGTTTACCAGGTTTCTATGGACAGGTCTGGCTTTATTCTGATGGTCCTCCCTCTGTACATAAGGGATCTCTTCCCCCTAGCTGTCCTTAAGACATATTCTCTGAATTTATGATTTGTGAATTTTACAATTATGTGCCTGGAGGTTTTTCTAGCCTTGATCTTGGAGGGTATCCTCTCTTTCTCTAGGACATGAACATTTGTTTCATTCCTCAGATTAGGGAAATTTTTATCCAGGATTTGTTCAACTATATCTTCTAGTCTTCTCTGTCTACCACCTCAGGGATCCCAATAATTATGATATTGGAGTGTTTCCTGGCATCATTTATTTCCCTAATTTTGTTTTCATAGGATTTTAGCTGTTTGTTCCAAGACTTCTCCTGCTCCTCCTTCTCAATCATTGATTTCTAGATCACTAATGCTTTACTAATTAGATTCTCTAATCTTCTCTAAGCTTCACTTCAGCTAACTTACCCTAGCTGCTAGAGTATTTAGATTAAATATTTAGAGTATTTAGAGTATTGGATCTCATTGATAGCATTTTTAACCTCTGCCAAGTCAGCTCTCACTTTTGCCCTTATAGATTCTATGTTACCACTAATGGTCTTTTCCAACTTAGCCATTGCTTGGATAATTGCTACCCTGAATTCCATTTCTGTCCTATTATTTGTGTCCATATCCAGTAGTTCTGTGACAGAGGTTGCAGTCTCTGATTTTTTCTTCTGTTGGGTATTCCTCCTCTGATTCATTTTGGAAAGATGTGGTTGAGGGGATGTATAGCTGAATATATCAACCAAAATCCAGGCATGTTGCCCATTAGAAAGTTTTGGAGCAATCAGAAGTCATCACCAAAAAGAAAGAAGAAAGAAAAAAAAAAGAAAGAAAAATCTGTCAAAACGGGCCCCCAAATGGCACAAAAACAAAAAACAATAAACAAAAAGACCATCAAAAGTAAAAGAAAGCAGGAAAAAAAGCAAAACACAACCCAAATAACCCCCATGAATAAGATTTATAATGTACAAGAGCAAAAACAAATACACAGAAATACTGACAGAAGAATATGATGGGAAGGTGGTTACAAACCCTTGACGTGGGCAAGGAAAGTATTTCAGTTCCTCCTGGGTGTATATTGTTATTTTTGTTAGAATACTCCACTTTCTAGAGATATAGGGAAATTAAAACTTGTTTATATATAGGGGTTACATTGAATAGGAAAAAAGGATTACCTTGAAGCTTATATCTATATGTATATTTTTAAAAAAAGGAAGGAAAGAAAGAAAGAAACATAGGTACATGTATGAAAAAAGCTCAAGGTAAAAAGTTATTATGAAATGTTGTATTAAACATCAAGTTGCAAAAAAAAATTAAAAAAATATATACAATGGAATACTACGTCTCCATCAGAAAGGATGAGTATCCAACTTTTGTAGCAACATGGACTGGATTGGAAGAGATTATGCTGAGTGAAATAAGCCAAGTAGAGAAAGTCAAGTACCACATGTTTCCACTTACTTGCGGTGCATAAGGGGTAATATACAGGACAGTAGAAGGAAAGTAAATGGGAAGTAGGGTAATTCAGGGAGAGAAACGAAACAAGAGAGACTTTGGACACAGAAACAAACTGAGGGACTTGGAGGGAGGGGGTGGGGGGATGGGAGAGCCTGGTGGTGGGTACTGAGGGCACTTATTGCATGGAGCACTGAGTGTGGGGAATGTGCAATGAATCTTGGAACACTGAAAAAGAATAAAAATTAAAAATTAAAAAAAATAAACATCAAGTTGTAGTAAAAGTAGAACAAAAAATAAAAGAAAAAAGTCACGAGAATGAATTTAAAATTTTAAAAAATATATTAAAAATGAAAATTTTAAAAACTGGAAAGAAAAGCTGTATCTATAACATATACAGATGTTGGGGATGTACCAGGAGCTTATTATATTGTTTTTTCCCAGTGGTTGCAGTTTTAGTTTTATGGAGACCCTTTGGTGATTGCCCTCTTGTTCTTTTGGCTTGCCTTCTGGAGAAAAGCATTGCTTTTCAGTCAGTCTTGCTTGGATTGTTCACCCTGTCACAGGGCTGGGCTCTATGGAAATCAGTTTTTCAGGCTTTTGTTCTCTGGAGATTTTTGTTCTTTTTTGCGTTTTTGAGGCTTTTTGGAGAGTCAGAGCAAAGTAAGCTGTCTGTACCCAGACCTCCTTCTCAAAGAGAAGCCTCAGGCTGCTCCCCTCTGGATGATCCAGAACACATAGACTCGCCCTCTGCAAACTCCCCTGCATGCTGCCACCTCTCACAGGTGATCTGCACGAGTGACTTCCACATTTGTCACCCAAGGCCCTGGCTTGTCTCTGTATTCCCCATGCCACAGAAACCACGAGCAGTACTGCTCTGGGAAATCCTGCCATTCCTGGGACTCTGTCTGGAGCTCACACTTATGCTGGGTGCCCTCACACCTGGGGATCCTGCACACTGCAAGGAAGGCTGCAGGCCAAGGGGCCTGTGGCACAGGTGTGTGGGCACCCAGCCCAATTGGTGGTGTTAGCAGCAGAAACCTTTGGCTCAGAGAGTCGCTGCCGTGCTCATTCAGGTCTGGGGGGCACAGCCAATGGCCCTCCTGGAATGCAATTTTAGGTTCGCACCCAAGCCAGTCAGATTGCACCAGTTGTCCCTTAAGACCTTTTGTTTTGGAGTGCTTTTATTTTTTATTTTTTTAAGATTTTATTTATTTGACAGAGAGAAACACAGCCAGAGAGGGAACACAAGCAGGGGGAGTGAGAGAGGGAGAAGCAGGCTTCCTGCTGAGCAGGGAGCCCGATGTGGGACTCGATCCCGGGTCTCCGGGATGATGACCTGAGCCGAAGGCAGTCACTTAACCAACTGAGCCACCCAGGCGTCCCTTTTTTTTTTTTTTTTTTTTTAGATTTTATTTATTTATTTGACACAGAGAGATCATAGGTAAGCAGAGAGACAGAGAGAGAGAGAGAGGAGAAAGCAGGCTCCCTGCTGAGCAGAGAGCCTGATGCGGGCCTTGATCTCAGGACCCTGAGATAATGACCTGAGTCAAAGGCAGGGGCTTTAATCCACTGAGCCACCCAGGCGCCCTGTTTTTGAGTGCTTTTAACCACACTCCAAGTTGATGTTGGTCTCCAAGCACAAAGCACTTCCATATTGGGGTATTACTATCCATGGCTCCCTTCTGGTGACTCCCTCCCCCTTCTCCTTAGCCTCTGAAATCAGTCCAAGCACTCCCACTCTATTTTACTTCTCTACTGATGTTCTTCTGCCCCTGTAGAGATCCAGAAGTGTGTAGTCTTATATCGCAGGTGTCATGGCAGGCACGACAATGTAAGCTGAACCTGAGGGCAAGGAGATTTGGGAAACACAAAGACAAGATGAAGAACAAAAGAGATGGGGACAGGAGGGACAAAGCGGATGATGTCCAAGCAATGCAGATTTTATTTAGAGTTACAAAGCTTTTTATAGCAGCCTGTGCTCAATCGAACAAGGAGCAGTGACAATAACAAGCTTACATATTTCCCCTAATATCATGATTTCAACGCACACCCCTGATCATGCTCAAGTCCCATGAGGCTTTGTTCTCTTTGTTCATACTACACTATATCAGTAACTCTTTAAGGAGGTAAACAACAAGGGAGGTGCCCCAAGCCCCTAGGTAAGATTAAGATCCTATAATACTAAAACTCCCTACGTGACTATTGCTGCCTCTAGCCTACATGTGTTATCATTGCTCTCACCCAAGTGGGAGCCCAAATAGGCCAGTACCAGGAGTTTCGCTCCTTAACTCTAACCTGCTGGGCCGCGAACGTGGGAGCTAGTGAGTACAGAAGTTACACCTCAACTGTTGACACCGCTAGGTTCAGGGCTCCCCCCACTTAGGCTGATCTCATGGGTGTTCAGAGTGTTCTGGCAGATATTTCGCTCACTTCAGGAGACCGGTTGAAAGAGAGTCTTCTACTTCTCCACCATTTTGCCCTAACCCTGTGAAGTTTGTTTTTACTTAATCTTGATATCCACTGAATACTTTTCACTTATAGCACATCTCAGCTGGACTAGCCACATTTCAAGTATTCCATAGGATTTTGTGCCTAGTGGCTTCTATATTGAATGGGGCAGGTCTAATCTATTTAAAACCTGTGTTTCTCATTATAAATTTTAAACTATGTAACTGTCAGAGACGTTTAATTGCTGTTAGTCTCTGAGTTTAATGTAACATAGGTCACAGATAATATGAAAATTCTTTATCTGTAAAGATAACAAACATATCTTACCTACTAACTCTCCCTGTGGATCTACCTGAACTATCAAATCATGTCCAATAAACTATTACACTCATATCAGCAGTTACTGTATCTTATAACCTAGAATATAGGGATTACCATTATAAATATTCTCTAAATATTTTCTGAGATTATATTTAATTATTATTTTAATAATTAATTTGAATAGAGATCCAGAAGTGTGTTTGAATAATTTGAATATTTGAATAATTGATCATATAGAGAACTGTTATTTTCTCTAAATCTTAGAAAAATACTCTGGCATCTTCTTTAAACAGTCTTTCCTTACCATGAGCTATTCTTATTTGAATAATTAATCATATAGGAAACTGCTATTTTCTCTAAATCTTAGAAAAATACTCTGGCATCTTCTTTAAACGGTCTTTCCTTACCATGAGCTATTCTTAAAATGGGTTACAGAGTTGTTCCAGCTGTCTCTTTGACCATCATAGTTTGTTCTAAAAGTTCAAGACAAATGTTTAAGTCTCTCCTGCCACTGGTCCAAAGTACTGCCCATAGTATGGTTTCACTGCCTTCCTGTTTTAACATTACCATGAAAGGGAAAAGGATGCCTCTTTACCAGCCTTCTGCTCCCTGTCTCCCAAGTACTTTGCTTTATGTCACTGATTCTCAACACAATTCAGTCTGTTTAAATTAAAACACATGCCATTATCTACATTCTTCTGGTGAAGAGCCTGTGTTTTACATGCTGAAATGTCATTCATCTTGCCTTATTTACTGCTTGTATAAATGAACTCATTTCCAAGATGCTGTTAAAACAAAAGCAATAACAACAAAAAAGTTCTATTAGAAAAAGAAGCCCCTTAGCAATTCTTGCTTCACAGTCCATTGCTTCCCATGATCAGTAAACTATGGAGTTCACTAAAAGTAATTTAGACTAATGGTTTGGAAAAGCAATCCAAATAAGGCATCATTAGAGAATAATGCAAACTGCGTTTATTTCCCGGTCGGTCACTGGAAGAAACCTTGCAGAGATCTTGGAAAGAAACTTGTGGTTACTTTTCACAGGCCTTCCTCAGACAGGCAGCCTATTGTCCAGGGTGAGGGAACTAGGTTTTTAGAAAATGCTTTCCTACACTAAGAGGACTTCCCCTTAATAGGATCACCAGATCTGGGGGCCCAAAGGGTTTCATAGATTACACTTTGGGGACTGATGTGCGAAACAAAAGCAAAAAAGAAATTAAATTTCCTTACTACTTACAGCCCACTGACAAGTCCTTGAAACAGGCATGAGTGACATTCCTCTAAGAATTCAGCTGCCTTGATATCAATACTTCACTAAAGGCAGTCTTAGCCCAACCCTCAGGATCAAGTAAGTATACTTTAGCGTAAAAATATTTCTTTGGAAAGTTCCTTTATTTCAACCCCAAGAAACATGTTGGCCAAGCATATGACCCACCGATATACATCTGAAGGGTCTCATGACTGAGTTTTTATTAAATAGTAATAAATGACTTTTTTTCTAACAGCAGCTAGCCCCCCTCAGGATCCTGGAAACCTTGTTTACAAAATACCTGGGAGGCTTACACTATCCTTAACTCCCTCCCAACTTCAAGGTATATAATGGGCCCCTCCTCAGAACCCCAGTGCAGCTCTTTGTGCCCATGAGTCCTGTCCCTGTGCTTGAATAAAACCACCTGTTTGCACAAAAGACATCTCAGGAATTCTTTCTTGGCCATCAACTTTGAACCCTAATGTCTTTCCTACATCAAGGACATGGTAAATTATTAATGAAAATACAAGTCAATCAATATGTAAGTATGCAAAAGTTTGGGCCAAATCCAGTATAATAGAATAATGTTATATAAACATGAACACACCCAACTAAAATTGTAAAAATTAATGGAGAGATAAACACATAGAGCTAAATGCAAAGGTAACACTAAATTATTCTAAAAACTGTGGAATTCGAGAAAAGACAAAGACTAAAGAGTAGATCATATAAGTAAGATTATTTACTAAATTCTAAGCATATATTTATATGGAGTAAATCCATTTTTTTGTCTATTTTCTTTTTACTAATGTGAAATGGATAGCTTTCATCTTCATGATTTAAATATGATTGGAGTGCCTGGTTGGCTCAATCAGTTGAGTATCCAACTCTTGATATTGGCTCAGGTTATGATCAGGGTCCTGAGATTCAGCCCATGTCAGGCTCTGTGCTAGGCATGGAGCCTTCTTAAGGTTCTTTCTCTCTTGGGGTGCCTGGGTGGCTCAGTTGGTTAAGTGACTGACTTTGGCTCAGGTCAAGATCCTGGAGTCCTGGGATCGAGCCCTACATGGGGCTCCCTGCTTGGTGGGAAGCCTGCTTCTCCCTCTCTCACTCCCCCCTGCTTGTGTTCCCTCTCTCGCTGTGTTTCTCTCTGTCAAATAAATAAATAATATCTTTGAAAAAAAATTCTCTCTCTTTCTGCCCCTCCCCCATCAGCATGCACATGCTCTCTTTCTCTCTCCCAAATAAATATAAATTAATAAATAAATGTGATCAGCTATTTATGCAAACAAGGACTTATAAGTACTTTGATATCATCTATCCCAGCTAATGATAAAAGTTAATTTCCTGAAAGTGATCCTATTCATGTAACACAAAGTAAAATTGAATCAAATCAAGTATCAGGAATAATATCCTCTTTTCAGAGGAAATTCAATCATTTGTTTGATGAAAATGTAGACAATATTACACTATCATGCTGATATGATTTTTCTCTATCATAAGAATAAAACCTGGATATCAAGTCCATTAGCTTAGGCCTGATAAAGCTTCTACCTATTGACTGTACTTCCTTCTTTTGTCTTTTTAGGAGCTCTGATTGGACATCAATAGGTTTCTCATTGAATTAGAGACTCGATTTAAGGATCTGTTTGGTGTTTATGTCCTCCTTAGTCTTCTCTCTTCTCTCTTTCTTTTGTTCTCTTTCTCTTTCTTTTCTCCTTTTACTTTTCAAAGTGAAAAAATGTTTACTCAGCCATGTGCTGGGGATGGGGGCACTAATTTAAATTATCTCCCACATTTAAGGGGCATTTGTGCAATCTCAAATATAGCTATCTAGAACTACTGCCCCAGTCTTTTCTATTGCTCTGTCCCCGAAGAAGAGAGAAAATTCTTCCCTTTCTACTGTCCAGCTTTTCCAAAGGAGAATCCACATTAAAGGAAGTGGAGTCTCTAGAGACAGTTTTATCAGGTCATCATGTACCTATCTTTCCTACCTTTGCATAAGAACTCTCACTGATGGGAAGTAAGTAGGGTGTGAACCAGGGTCAGGGTAGGAGACATTTCCATTTTATACTGAATTTGAAATCTTTTCTTTTTAAACTCCTGGGTTTTGGCCTCAGGTCTGCTTCCCAGTTCTAAACTTTTTTGTTTTCTCTTTCATTTTTAGAATGTTTTATATGATTCTTTTTTTTTTTCCCCCCAGTATGAAACCTAAACTGTGGACAAGGTTCTAATTCTTTCTCATGATGGCTTATATGTGGCTGGACATGTTTTAAATATTCTGCTAGGTTTAGATGTGACATTTACCTGCTGGCTCCATACAGAATTACTCAATAAGGACATGAGACCTGACTCAGCCAGCAAATTTTATGACTTAAATTTGTGGAAACAGATGTAGACACAAATGTCCATTTTGATGACACACCTTAGTAAAGTGTTTATCAAAACAAGTCTGTATATCTTTATCAAAATTTAAAATTGAAAATGTTCAGATATTTTATGTGTGAAAAAGTACCCTTCTGGCTTAATAAAGAAATATTATAGTTAATAATACACTTCTCATGCCTATTTTCAACAATTAAACTTTGCCAGTTGTTAGATCTATAGGAGTGAGTGTGGATAGGTCACAGTGAGGCAATGTGCTTTCTTTCCCGGCCCGTATACACAGTGAGGCCGTAAGTCACTTAGTGGACAGTAGGATTCTTGCTGCAGCTGTTAGGTAAATGTCTGATTCATTTGAGGACTGGACTGAAAAATATGCTATCAAAGATTTTACATTAACCAGTATCTCAGGTTGAAGAACTGTGGCCTAAAAATTATTGATCTCTGTAAATACACACCCATAACTATATTATCTTACTACTTCTGCCTCAGATATGATTAGAATTGGTGATATGAGAACATACTCACTGACACAGTTTCCTTAGATGTAATTATCTCTTGCCTACACTAACAAAGGTATTGAACTAATCATAAAGTTGGCCCTGATTATAACCAGAGGAAAGGAGAACAATGGTCTTTTACTAGACTTACTTCTGAGCAGCTATTTTTGGCTCCGTATCTGGGCCAGCCACTTAATGTCCTGACATACGCACATTTGCCTTTCTTGTTCTTTGAAATATGATTGTCTTTCCACATCCCATTTCCAGAACTGTTGCTTATTACAGACTACTACTGTGATGTGACACACTATTTTTCTTATAACCCTAAGTTAACATCGTGTTAAATGATTTATAAATCTTCAGTATGCAAACTCTTCAATGCTACTGACTGATGTTACTGATCTCAATTAGTAGTATAACCAAGTTATCTGGGAAACATCATTAAAAAAATAGGTCTGGACTCAACTCAAGGAATTATAGAAAAAACTAAAATTTCATCTCTTTTGTATGTCCGAAGTCTAGTCTTAATGTCATTTTTGTATCCTTCCTGGATTATTTTATGATTATTCTAGGATATATTTGCTTTCTTTTCCTCAAAACCTGGGCCACATTTTGTTCATTAGGACTGTTCTGTTCAGTGCTTTGTCTTTCCATTTATAATGTCTTCTATGGATATTACCACATGAGATCTGATTCATTATTTTTTCTAACTGAACATTATTTAGGTTCAAGATATTTAACCTATCATCTTTTGGGAGAAAATTAAATTGTTCTAATTGACTATTATAAACACTGCTACAACAAATACCTTTGCCTATCATTACACATTGTGTTAATATTTTCCTACCTAAACTCCTAGAAGTGGAATTTCTGGGTCTAAGAGCTTACACAAGTTTATGTGGAACAGGTCCTGCCAAATTTCCTTCCAAAGTCGATACAACTCTTTACACTCTGTCAACAGTGTATGACACTGTTGATTTTGCCTTGGCCCCAAACAGGCATCATCACACTTTTTAAACTTTACTAAGCTGATATGGAAGTTAATGTCTCTAATTGGACTTTTATTTGTAATTCTTCATGTTTGAATGAGATGGGAAATTTCTGTTTATAGGCATTTTTATGTACTTTGTTGTGAAATGTCTGCTCTTCTGATTGATTCTAGATTGTGGTCTTTCTCCTTACCAATTTGTAAAATAATATTGCATAACCAGGTAAGTGATTTGTCATGTTTTGTCAATTTCATTCTTTTTCAAAAATTGGATCTATCATTTATTTTTCCATGAACATTTTTGTTTTAATTAAAGTAGCATTACTTCAAACCTTTTGTATGGCTTCTGTGTTCTGTCCATGCATAAAAGATCTTCTCCCTTTTTTTGGTAATTCATCATGGTTTCTTCTAGTCTTCTATTTTTTCCCCCAAATGTTTACATATTTCATCTAATTTTATTTGGGGGGGGTTAATGATGAAGTAGATTTTCTAAACATTTTACTATGAAAATTATCACACATAGAGAAGTCTTTCTTTTTTTTTAAAATTTTATTTATTTATTTGACAGAGAGAAACACAGTGAGAGAGGGAACACAAACAGGGGGAGTGAGAGTGGGAGAAGCAGGCTTCCTGCCGAGCAGGGCTCCATCCCAGGTCTCCGGGATCATGACCTGAGCCGAAGGCAGTCGCTTAACCAACTGAGCCACCCAGGCGCCCCGCAAACTCACAGAAGTCTTGAGAATTTTGCAGTGAACCTTCGCATACCCATCACCAAACTTCACAATTACATTTTTACTATTTTAGGTTTATCACACATCATTATTAACGCTTATATTTAACTTTACCTTATGAAAATGTAGTGTACATATTATTGTTTCTAGTTTTGTCAACTTAGTTTTGAGTTACATTTGATATTTTATTATTGTTGCTTGTTTTCTACATTTTGCTAGAAGCTCTGTTTCTTTTGGTAATATTGGGCTTTAGAAGATACACATATTATACTCTATTCTTCACAACTATCAATTGTATACTTAAAACTTGTATGTCCCAATTTATCCATTTTAACTAATAAACAATAACTCTTCACTAGGAAAAGAGAAAATTTGCACACCTTTATTTTACTCTACATTCACTTTATTCTGAAATTTACCTTTTTCAAGAGATTTTTAGCATTTTCAAATTATTTTAATTATTACCTCCATTGCTGAATCTTTATATCAGTGGTATTCTGTGCTCACCACCTTAAAAAAAATTATGGTTCCACTCTTGATGTGTTTATTTTTATTCATTTTTCATTGGTTAAATAATTCTTCATTGTTTCAATAGTTTTTCCAAAAGGCAACTTGTCTATAATCTTTAAATTGTTATGTGTTTGAAGACATAAAACACTTATATTTCTTTTCCCCCAAAACTTAAAGACATAGTTGTACATTCTTCTATCAGTGAAGGAAGCTCTGTGAAGTCTGAAGTTAGTCTTATTTCCCTCTCCCTTAGATATTTTTACATCTTGAATGAAGATTTTCTTGTTGATTTGGCCTTAAATTCATAATATTTACCAAAAGATTATTTGTTAGTGATGTTTCCCAGTACAAAGTATACATTCTGATTTATACATTCCATTCCTTGTATTAAAAATCAATCATTTCTATAGCTTAAACTTTTTTCAGATCTCTGTTCTCTTACTTAGAATGCCAATTATATAGATTAGATTTCCTTTAACTTTTATATCTATCATAATTGTGCTTTTATTTAAGTTCTTTTCTACTGCACTTAAGGTGACTTTTCTTCTCTATGCCCCAATTCATTTTCAACAAAATCTTTTTTTCCCTCTAAAGTGGCATTATTTTTTTTTTAAATGATTTGATATTCCCCAAGTTCTGCACACTCATTTCTTTAATCCTTTTTGGAGGAGTAATTATCTCTCCTTTCATTAATCATGTCTCACTTTTTGAGCTCTCTAAAATAATTCATATACTGCTTACTTTGAGGTCATAAAGAGATACTTTTTTCCTGAAATTTCCCAACAGTAATTCTTCTAATTAAAATACTTCATTTGACTTGTGTTGTTGTTACGCTTATCTCTCTCTCTCTTTCTTCATTTTAATGCTTCCAAAACACTAATTTTTTAAACTCTTCTTTTCTAAATTAAGATAATCGTAATAGAGCCAATGACACTGAAGAATGCAGTGGGGTAAATTGGGAAGGTGGTGGATTTTGGCAGCAGTTTGCATTGTTTTTCATCCTTGTGTCCGCCTGCCACATTCTGTCATCCTTGGAAGTTCAGCTCACATTTACATAGGAAATTATTCAAAGGCAAAGGTCACTCACATTTATCTCTTTGTAGTCTCAAGTTTTAAAACAGTCTCATCAATTATACCTTAACTAAAATTGGTCGCATTAATAGCCTAGCTCCCAAACCTCATTACTGATTTCCAAACCCACCAAATCTTTGATCCCCAGCCAGCAATTCCACCTTTTGGCACATTCCTGGCTTTCCTTCAAAACTGGCTCCCCATAAATCTATCTGGGTTCATTCTTATGCTTATCTCTTTGTTACAATGTCAAATGGAAACTCAGGATAATTATGTTAATAAGTAAACATGGATACAACAGATTAAGGTGTAGTAGAATCAAAATATTGCATTAAAAAGAATAAAAGAGGGGCACCTGGGTGTCTCAGTCATTAAGCATCTGCCTTCAGCTCAGGTCATGATCCCAGAGTTCCAGGATGGAGCCTCACATTGGGATTCCTGCTCAGCAAGAAGCCTCCTTCTCCCTCCCCCACTCCCCCTGCTTGTGTTCCCTCTCTGG
This sequence comes from Spilogale gracilis, assembly GCA_004023965.1. Lineage (NCBI taxonomy): Eukaryota > Metazoa > Chordata > Mammalia > Carnivora > Mephitidae > Spilogale > Spilogale gracilis. Next base: position 29,672 of record PITA01003403.1, read on the forward strand.
CTGTGTTTCTGTCTGTCATATAAATAAATAATCTTAAAAATAAGTAAAATATACCAAGAACAAATAATTTTAATATTTGTGTGGAATAACAAAAGATCCAAAACAGCCAAGAAAATCTTCAGAAAGAATAATAAAGCTGGAGATATCATGCTCCCTGATTTCAAACTATATTGCAAACTACAGTAATCAAAATAGAATGATATTGGTACTGGAAAGAAAAAAAAAGTCTCATGGATCAAAAGAACAGAACTGAAAATCCAGAAATAAACCCACACATATATAGATAATTAACTCATTACAAAAGAGTCAAAGCATACAATGAAGAAAGATAATCTTTTCAATAAATGGTGCTAGAGAAATTGGACAGCCACATGCCAAAACATAAAATTAGACCACTATCTTACACCAGACACAAAAATAAACTCAAAGATTTGAATGTAAGAACTAAAACCATAAAATCCTGGAAGAAAGCATAAGCACTAAGCTCCTTGACATTGGTCTTAGTGATATATATGTGTGTGAATTTGACACCAAAGGCAAGGGGAACAAAAGTAAAAATAGCAAATAGAACTGCATCAAAAAAGCTTTTACACAGCTAAGGAAACTTGTCATCAAAATGAAAAGACAACCTACTAAACAGGAGGAGATATTTATAGACCACATACCTGATAAGGGCTTAATATCCAAAAAATATAAAAATTCATGCAACTCAACAACAAAAAGGCAAACAACTCAATTGAAAAATGGGCAGAGAATCTGAATAGATATTTCTTCAAAGAACACCTATGGATGGTCAATAGGCAAATGAAAATATGTTCAACATCACTAATTATTAGGAAAATGCAAATGAAAACCACAATGAGATATCGCCTAACACCTATTAGATTATCATCAGAAAAACAAAAAAACAAGTGTTTCAGACAATGTGGACAAAAGGAAACTTTCATACACTGTTGGTGGGATTGTAAATTGACACAGTCCTATGGAAAATAGTATGGAGATTCCTCAAAATATTAGGACTAAAACTACCATATAACCCAGCTATTTCACTTCTGGTTATTGGTCAAAAAAATACAAAACATTTGTCAAAAAGACATTTGCATCCTATGTTTACTGAGGCATTGTTTACAATAGCTAATATATGGAAACAACCTAAATGTCCATCAGCAGATAAATGGATGACAAAAATGTGATATATTTATACAATGGAATGCTACTCCATCACAAAAAATTAAAAAATAAAAATTAAAAAATAAAATAAAATAAAATCTTGCGATTTGCAACATCAACGGACCTAGAGGGTATTATCCTAACTAAGGTAAGTCAGGCAGATCAAAACAAATATATATAAAAATCTAAAACAAAATAAAACAAGAACTCATGGATACAGAGAACAGACGAGTGGTTAGCAGAGGAAAAGCAGTTTGAGGGGTGGGCACAATGCATGAAGGGAGTCAACTGTCCGCTGATTGATGGTAACTAGAACTGTGGTAATCATCACTTACGTAATATATACAGATGCTGAATTATAGAACTGCACACCTGAAACATATAATAATAATAACAAAGGTATTTTGGGGGTTGCCTACTTAATCTCTAATTGGAATTTTTCACCAAACTTTGGCAGAAAGTGAAAGCTCATAAATTCATGGCCTTTGATGAAATAGAATATTTGCATATGGAAATGATCTCCTGAAGATTACACCACCCATGTAGCAGCATAAAAAATAATGCTTCCAAAAAAGTTTGAAATTAAAATCAAAATGCAATGCAAAATTAACAAGTAATACTTAACCCAGTAACAAATTAAAATATATGTTTAAGGTATGAGAAAGTTACATGTAATAAACTTGAAGTGTTAACTACAGTGTTTCTAGAAAGATACATGTAATGAACTTGAAGTGTTTACTGCAGTGTTTCTAGAGTTTCTTGATATGGAAACACATCAAGTGTAAAAGGGCTGTAAGTGAGATGGGGGTTTACTTGAACCACTAATTCTGGCTCATCCTAAAAGTTCTTATAGATTTTAATACCCCAAACCCTGTGTTTTCTTTCATCATTCTCAACAAATCTATGTTTGATAGTGATTTGAATAAAAATGACCTATGGCATTCAATTTTATCCATTATTGTGTTTTTGTATTTTTTTTTTAAGATTTTATTTATTTATTTAACAGAGAGAGAGATCACAAGTAGGCAGAGAGACAGGCAGAGAGAGGAGAAAGCAGGCTCCCTGCCGAGCAGAGAGCCCAATGTAGGCCTCAACCCCAGGACCCTAAGATCATGACCTGAGCTGAAAGCAGAAGCTTTAACCCACTGAGCCACTCAGGTGCCCTTATTGTGGGTTCTATCTGGCAACTTTTTCCTTCAAATCCCTTTTTTGTATACGAAAGGTGACCTTTTCTAAGGACCATCTCTCTTCCACATCCTTCTATCATATGCCAGAGTCTACAAGTATAATATAAACCAAAAGTAATTTTAACACCATTGTGATCTGACAACAAAGAGCATACTGTCTTGACCTTCACAGGCAACATATTGATGAGATAGTAATAGTACTTTCAAAGTCATTTTGAAGCAGGTTAACAACTATTCATGAGCTATTAGGTATGAGTCATGTTTTCTATATAATATTATTTCACCATCCAAATTCAGTCCTTTTTAAATACAGAATAATTCACTCTTACAACTTCTGTGAACTATCAGATTAAGCCAATCAGTTCACTTTTATGTGTGTACTACATGCTCTTCTCACTTCTTCATAGCGGATGTGATTTTGTATCTTCAAAATTAACATTTCTAGTACAATTTAAATTATAGTGTGATACAGTGCTTTCATTTTTTTTTCTGTGATAAATTAGCAACCATTTACTGTTTTATATATTCAACTTTTGTATGGAAATGCTTTTGAATAAAAGGAAACTCATAATAATTTCTTAAAATACTAATTTTGACCCAACTACTCTTTTTGATTGTCAAGTAGTCAAATATCTATATTAGGACCTAAACAATATTCAAAACATGTTAAATTAAGTATTTATTACCTTACATGAGGATGGAGACCACAAAGATCTTTTTCAGGCACCTGGGTGGCTCAGTGGGTTAAAGCCTCTGCCTTTGGCTCAGGTCATGATCTCAGGGTCCTGGGATCAAGGCCTGCACTGGGCTCTCTGCTCAGCAGGGAGCCTGCTTCCTCCTCTCTCTGCCTGCCTCTCTGTGATCTCTCTGTGTCAAATAAATAAATAAAATCTTTAAAAAAGAGAGAATAATAGTTATAGGGGCACCTGGGTGGCTCAATTGTTAAGCTACTGCCTTCGGCTCAGGTCATGATCCTGGAGACCCCAGATCGAGCCCCACATCGGGCTTCCTGCTCAGCGGGAAGCCTGCTTCTCCCTCTCTCAGTCCCTCTGCTTGTGTTCCCTCTCTTGCTGTGTTTCTGTCAAATAAATAAATAAAAAAATCTTTAAAAAAATAAATAAAAATTCATAGGAGTTGAAATTTCACAATATTTCCTCAAGATGTTTTGTTTTAATTTCAGTTGATTTTTCTCTAGGAATAACTTAATTACATGGATTCTTTAGTGATTTATTAATGTATTAATAAATTGATCTCTGTAAATACCACAGAGAAGAAGAAAATAAATTATGAAACACATTTCCATTGATTTTGTAATCAGGCCATTCTTTTGGAAGTTTTCTCATAGACATATAGTACATTAAAGGAATTTCAGAAATTTTAATTTCAGTGGCTAAATTGCCATTTGTGATATAGCGGAAATATTACTGAATTTGGTGTCATAACTATCCAAATTGGTTCCTATCATATGATCACTTACTGGTTTTGTTCCTTGGTTTTGGGTAGTGCTTCAGTCTTACGTAATAATTTTTTGTAAGCTACTAGCATATTCATGGTACTGTTTTGCATTGAGTTAACTCTCAGTAAGATGTAAATGAATTAAAGGTGTTACATTTAGATAGTTGGGGAACTGTATATCTGCACACTTGTAAGATAACAGAAAAAAACACTTCAGAATATTTTTTGGAAAAAATTTTTGACGATTTGTGGTGAAACTTTGTTCTTATGTTTCATTTTCCTCAGATTGGTGGATGATTATAGAGAGAGCTTTTAAAGAAATTATCTATTAATTATCACCTATTAAATTACATGTATCATACATCTGTTACCTTTTAACAATATTCTCATAGTTGGGTCTGTAATGACTTCATTCCTATAAAATATATATATATATATATTTTTAAAGATTTTATTTATTTATTTGACAGAGAGAAACAGCGAGAGAGGGAACACAAGCAGAGGGAGTGAGAGAGGGAGAAGCAGGCTTCCGGCCGAGCAGGGAGCCCGATGTGGGGCTTGATCCCAGGTCTCCGGGATCATGACCTGAGCCGAAAGCAGTCGCTTAACCAACTGAGCCACCCAGGCTCCCCATAAAATATTTTTAATATTATTTTTATGCCATTACACAGGTCATTTTTGGCAAGATTTAATGAGCTATCATTGTGGATGTTGGAGTTATTATTAAATATGATGGAATAGGATAAAGGAAAGAATATGTTAACTACAATATTTTTATTTACTGAGGAATAGTCTCCCCCTTTATTCTTCTCTCTTCACCCTCTTAAATTTTCTTCAGTTTTCATTCACTGATCTGTGATTTTTTAAAAGATTAATTAATTTATTTTGAAGAGAAAGAAAGAGCAGGGGGAGGGATAGAGGGAGAGAATCTCAAGTAGACTCCCCACTGAAGGTGGAGCCTGAAGCTGATCTCCATCTCATGATCCTGAGAACACGACCTGAGGAGAAATCAAGAGTCCAAGCTCAATTGACCGAGCCATCTAGGCAGCCTTGTGATTTTGAATAAATAGAAATGTGATGCAGTGTTTTGATATCTGAGCATATAATTTATTTATTTTAACATAAGAATGATTTTCTTTCTTTTTATTGGCATGTATAAGAGAAAATAAAGAGTACTATTTTATTCTTTGGAGTCTACACCATGCCCTAAACTTTAAATTCTGTATTTAATCAAGTGAATTATCCATTGAGAGGTTTAGTACAACATAGCAGATAAAGTAAAAATACATATGAGATCCTTACAGTTTTTCCTTGTTTTGCAAGTACAATAGAGAAGGCACAAAGCATTTAAATGAGTTTTGAAGATCTAAGGTACTTAGTGTTATATTTTCATCCTGGTTTCCATAATTTTGTTGTTATTCCATTGCAAGATTCTTTTTCACAACCTTATCATCCAGGCCAGTACTAATTGGTATATATTACTTAATATCCCACACATCTTATGTAAAACTACTGCCTTAGAAATTAAATTTGACTTCAAAATAAGTTCTGTTGCAACTACAGTATAAAGTTATTTTTTTTCAGTCTTAATTATTTTCTTTCTTTCAAGTCAGTTTATATTCACTAATGAAGACTTAGGACACACAAAAAAGCATGGGCAGACAGAAATAAACAGGAACTTTAGGTTATTCTGCTTGTTTCCCCTGATAGGAATTATTTCAGTATTTGAGTGCAATTGACTTCTTCCAGCTTTCATAGTTCTTGTCTGCTTGAGGTATTGCTTATGGTTGTCACATCTCCTACTGTGGCTTTAAAAGTGATTTAAAAAGCCTGTTGTTTAAAATTCTCGGGCAGATGTTACTTTTACCACCACAGTCAAGCATGGCTCCTGTGTGTTTGACTTTCAAAATCCCTGCTAAGTTCCTTGCTGAGATCAGAAATGGTTTGTTTATTAAATCTACATCTTTACATAGTGTGGGGGGTCTAGAAAGAAATGCCAGCTCTGTGACAGAATCCCAGGGGAACATATACCTCCTTAATCTTTCATCCAACACCATTTTTCAGTTACAAAGATGTATGTCTAGACTTATGAAATGAACAAATAGTGTTTTGGCTTTCATCAGTATCAAGTAGGTTTATACACTATGAAGAACATCCAGAGGAGACTACAGTTGTTTCTATTCTGAGGCTACAACATCACAAAAGCCTATTTTTGTGGAATACATTTGGTGTAGCAAAACTATTGGCTATTGAGTTTCATCACAAATAATTTTCATGTTTTCGATGAAAATATCTGAAAGATGGGAAATAGTCTATAATGAACTTAGGACTTTGTTCATTTAATTTAAACCACAATGTCATTATAAATTAATAATATTGAAAATTAGTATTATTAGGATATTAATTTCCACATTTTAAACTTCATTCGTGTCACTCAATTACCTGGTTCTGAGTATAGAGAAAATAAAAACTAAATTTCATGATATGATTTCTGTTGCAATGTGCATTGTAATCAATGGAAACAATATCAAGAAAGTCAGCGATATCAGAAATCTACATTCGTTGGTAACTGGTAATAGAAGTGCTATTCCTTAATTCATATTTCCTTTAAGAAAGTAGATAAGATAGAGTAAATAAGTAGATTAGATATTTTCACCATAAGAAATACTCAGAAAGAGAGAGATGTCAAAATTTTGAAAAGAAATTATAGATTTTAAATCATTTGAAATTTCACGCCTCACAAATAACCATAGTTTATTTATCGGTATCCATAACTTTTGCCTTCTATTTTATTTTATTTTTAAAATTTTTATTTATTTATTTGACAGAGAGAGAGGGAATACAAGCAGGAGGAGTGGAAAAGGGAGAAGCGGGCTTCCTCCTGAGCAGGTAGCCCAATATGGGGCTCAATCTGGGGACTCTGAGATCATGACTTACGCAGAAGTTAGATGCTTATTGTCTTAAACACCCAGGTGCTCCTAACTTTTTCCTTTTAAAAGAAACAAGTTGATGCAAAATGTGATGTAAGCTTGGGCGCCTGGGTGGCTCAGTGGGTTGAAGCCTCTGCCTTTGGCTGAGGTCATGATCTTGGGTTCCTGGGATGGAGGCCCATGTTGGGCTCTCTGCTTGGCAGGGAGCGTGCTTTCTCCTCTCTCTCTGCCTGCCTCTCTGTCTGCTTGTGATCTCTCTCTGTCAAATAAATAAGATGTATGGGGAAAAAAGTGATGTATGCTTTATTTCAATTTATTAGTTGTCAAAATTAGTTATAAAACTTATATTTTGTGTAATGAATTCATGATATTATCACGAGTTTAACTGCAAAAGGACACCTTAGTTGTAATTAAAGTATGCTGGACTAGACTTTCGCAGAAATTTTTTTTTAAAGACTTTATTGGGACGCCTGGGTGGCTCAGTTGGTTGAGCGACTGCCTTCGGCTCAGGTCATGATCCCGGAGAACCGGGATCGAGTCCCACATCAGGCTCCCTGCTCGGTGGGAGGCCTGCTTCTCCCTCTCTCACTCCCCCTGCTTGTGTTCCCTCTCTGGCTGTGTTTCTCTCTGTCAAATAAATAAAATCTTAAAAAAAAAAATAAAGACTTTATTTATTTGACAGAGAGAGAGATCACAAGTAGGCAGAGAGGCAGGCAGAGAGAGAGGAGGGAGAAGGCTCCCTGTTGAGCAGAGAGCCCAACACGGGCTTTGATCCCAGGACCCTGAGATCATGATCTGAGCTGAAGGCAGAGGCTTTAACCCACTGAGCCATCCAGGCGCCCAGCAGAAATGTTTATATTATATTATGGATGTTTAATTCCCTCGTTTATTAAGTGATGATAACATCTCCATTGGAGTGCTTATTCTTGATGTATGTGTTGCCTGATGTATAGTGCCTGAAACCATTTTTTAAAAGTAATATTGTTCACAGAGCATTTTCATTCCTAAATTCTCTTTGTAAACTACAAACTAAAATCAGTAATTTATCTCTGATATCAATGATTATTTTAACTTCTCAAGATGAAAGTCACCATAAAACTTTCTTCCTTATATCATCAAACTTTATTCCTCCTCTAAAACCAAGATGATCATTTTTCTCTTCATAAATTTCTGCTTAACCTCCCATGCAGGCTGGTTCTTTAATCTCATTTGACTAGAATCTGTGTAAAAAGAAGAGAGACACACACACAAAGCAGATGGCCATGTGGGGATAAATGTAGAAACTACATTTATTCTACCACAAGCTGAGGAACGCATGGGGATACCAGGAACTTATGAAGCAAGGCAAGATGATCTCTTAGAGACTTCAGAAGCAGTACAGCCCTGCCAACTGCTGAGTTTTAGGCTTTTAGCCCCCAGAACTGTGAAAGAAAAATATATCTGTTGTTTTAAAGCCACTCAATTAGTGGTACTTTGTTATGACAGTCCTAGGAAATTAATATAATGGTTAATTTAGAAATAAAGAGGCTTAATATCAGTCTTCTAATATTTCAACTTAAAAACTAGAAAAAAAGATATCACTCAGATAATAAACAAAATAAAGATACAAGGATGTATCAATGAAATAGGGAAAAAAGTAAAAAAATATGGTTATTTGAGGCTATTTTTATTTTTTAAATTTTGTTTAAAGATTTTATTTATTTATTTGACACAGAGAGACACATTGAGAGAGGGAACACAAGCAGGGGGAGTGGGAAAGGGAGAAGCAGGCTCCCCGATGAGCAGGGAGCCCAATGAGGGGCTCGATCCCCATGTGACCTAAGCCAAAGGCAGACGCTTAATGACTGAGCCACTCAGGTGCCCCATTTAAGACTATTTTTAAAAATGAGAAGTTATTGCCAGGAATGATAATAAATAAAGAGAAACAAATTCCCACTATAAGAAAAAAAAACATAATGATTTATTACTTTGCACCTATCAGAATGGCTAGCATAAAAAAAGAGAAAAAAACCCACAAAATAACCAAAAATAACAAATATTTGTGAAAATGCGGAGAAGAAAGCCCTTGTGTGCTGTTGGTGGGAATGGTACAGCTGCTATAGAAAACAATATGGAGATTCCTCAAAAAATTAAAAATAGAGCTACCATACAACCCAGCAAACATACTTCTGAGTATTTATCCAAAGACAATGAAAATACTAACTTGAAAACATATATGCATATCTATATTCATTTTAGTATTATTTACAGTGGTCAAAATATGGAAGTAACCTAAATGTTTATTGATAGAAGAATGGATAAATAATTTAAAGTGGAATATTACTCAGCCACAAAAAGCATAAATTCTTGCCCTTTGCAGCAGTGTGAATGGGCATAGAGGGGATTATGCAGGTGAAATTAGTAGACAGAGAAAGAAGAATACCATATGATTTCACTTGTATGTGGAATCTAAGAAAACAAAACAATGAACAAATAAAATAACACAGAAACAGACTCATAAATACAGAGAATAATCTGGTGCCTATAAGAGGGGAGGGTGTAGGGGACAGGCAAAATAAGGAAAGGGGATCAAAAGGCACAAAATTTCAGTTATAAAAATAAATAAGACATGGGAATGCAATGTATCATTAGGAAATATAGTTTATGATGCTGTGAAAGATGTGTATGATGACAGAGGGCGACTACATTGATTGTGTGACCACTTCATGATGTGTATGAATGTTGAGTCATTATCTTGTACACTTAAAACTGACATAATAGTATATGTTAACTGTATTTCAGTAAAAAGAAAAACACTAAAAGTTACTGCCACAGATATTACAGACATTAAAAGATAATGGAGTTCATAAATAATTTTATGCCAATAAATTCAAAATCTTAGATAAAATATGGACATTCTTTGATAAACTCAACTTAGAACAAGGTGAAATAGAAGCCACAAATAATCACATATATTTTTTCCACAGAAAAACTTGAGACTCATATGATCTACTTGTGTAGTGAGATTTTTTTGAACCATATATATATATAATAAATGGCTAAAATTTATGCAAACCCTTTTGGAAAGTAGAAAAGAGGGAACATCTTTGTATCATGGTCATATGAGTGAGCAAAACTTTAACATCAAAATCTGATAAAGACATTAAAGAAAAAAGAAAATTACAGAGTTATAACCTTATAAATGCATATACAAAAATCTTTGACAAAGCACAAAATCAATAACCCTTAAAGAAAATTGTACAATTAGACATCTTCTAAAAGCAATATTAAAAAAATGAAGCAACCCATAGACTAGAAGAAAATAACTGGGAAAAAATATATACTGATTAAATGCACACACACACACACACACACACACAAACAAAACACACTTACTTGATTGATAATTAAAAGAGGAACATCCCCATAAAGACATGGGAAAGACTCAAACAGTCATTTTACCAGGAATATTTTTAAATGACCAATAGTACCTGAAAATGGCTATCATTAGTCAGCATGGAAATGAATATTTCTTTTTCATTTTTTATTTTTTTTAATATTTTATTTATTTATTTGACAGAGAGAAACACAGTGAGAGAGGGAACACAAGCAAGGGGAGTGAGAGAGGGAGAAGCAGGCTTCCAGCCGAACAGGCAACCCGATGCGGGGCTCCATCCCGGGTCTCCGGGATCATGACTGCAGCCGAAGACAGTCACTTAACCAACTGAGCCACCCAGGCACCCCATATTTCTTTAAATGTAAGAATGTACTGCTATATATCTGGTCTACGAAAATGAGAAAAAAATAAAATGACTCACAAGACAAAATGGTGGTGAGAATGCCATAGCAACTTGCCGAGAGTAGTGTAACCTTAGACAGCACTCTGAAGTGAAAAAGAAATGAAAACATCCTCAAATAAATAGCAATGGAAGAAATTTGTCAACAGCAGATTTCCCGAGCGAAGAAATATTAAAGATATCCATCTGAAAGAAGAAAAATGCTAATGCGTCAGAAACACATTTACATAAATTAAAGAAAGAACTTTAGAGAAAAACAAGAAGATAAAATCTTTTACTTTTCCTATTCTTAATTGATATGACAGGTAACATTGTTCCAAATGGTAATAGCAACAATGTATTTGATGATTATAGCTTATGTATAAGTAAAATGAATGACAGCAAATTCATAAAGGATGAACAGGAGGAACTGGGAATATGGTTATAAGAAATTTATACTACACATGATGTGATATGGTGTTATTTGAATTAGATATAAAGATAAACTGTAAACTCAATCGATTCACTGAAAAGTTAAAAAAATAAGTGAAATACATAAAAATCAAATTGTTTAATGACTTCTGTTTTATAATATTTATATCTGAATAAAATAACTATGAGTCTATACCAATAGGAATGAAAAAAGAAATGAACAAATGAGTGACAGGAAATGGAAAACTCTTTCCTGCATGTATGCTCAATAGATGGTGAGGATCTGATGGGGTTATAAAATCATCAATGGATTTTTTTTTTCAGTGTTCCAAGATTCATTGCCCATGCCCCACACCCAGTGCTCCATGCAATAGGTGCCCTCAGTACCCACCACCAGGCTCTCCCATCCCCCTACCCCCTCCCTCCAAGTCCCTCAGTTTGTTTCTGTGTCCAAAGTCTCTCATGTTTCATTTCTCTCCCTGAAATACCCTACTTCCCATTTACTTTCCTTCTCCTACTGTCCTCTGTATTACTCCTTATGCACCACAAGTAAGTGAAACCCTGTGATACTTGACTTTCTCTACTTGGTTTATTTCACTCATCAATGGATTTTAAATATGGTTGATGAAAATTTGATTAGGAACAGGAAATTTACATGATCTCAAGGTATCTCTCTGATTTAAATTATTACATTTAGTTAAGTAGTAAATTTAGTTAAATTATTAACTCAAATAAAAAAATAATTTTATAGCTGTGAGACACAATGATAGCAGAATAATTAAGGTTAAAATCTGCTTTATTGGGATAAAGCGAGATCATATGCTTTCCTGATAATGATGGACCAAGAATAACATATTTTTTAATCAATTTTCTTATACTTTTGCCAAAAATGCATAACCTGAATACATTTATGAGATAGCTTCAGATCAACTCAAATTGAGGGATATTCAATGACAAAGAGTCAAATAAAGGCTGAAGAACTATTCACTAGGCAACTAAATGCAATGTGTGAATATGAAATGGATTTTGAAATTGAGGTGGAAAAAGAAGGTACAAAAGTTACTTGAAAATAGGTATAATTTGCACAGCTAATGAATTTGAATTTGAATTGTAGACTAGATAATATTATGAAATGTTAAATTTTCAGATTTTGATAATGTAGAGTTAAAATGTTTAAGAGATTGTCTTGGGTCTAAGAAAATACACACAGGAGATTTTAGGGGTAAATGGGGAGGATGTCTTCAACTTACTCTTAAAATATTCAGAAAAAATAATAATAGATGGACAGACATAGGCATTGCAAATAGATTTTTCTGTAAGTTTAAAGATATGGCAAAATTAAAATATATGAACAAAAATTACACTACATAGTTGTTTTAAATTTCCAAAAACCTGGATGTGCCAAAAATATTCTGTAATTGCTGGTTTTTATAACTTAACAGTGCAGAAGAATATATATTAAATAAATAAATATATAAATAAATATATTTATTCATAAAAAATATATTACACACATGAAGAACCTTAAAAGTTTTTTCTAGAAGCAAGATAAATGTCTTATTTCCAAATTTACCAATTGTTTGACAGATTTCTCTGAAAGCATTGCTGTAGGGAAAAAAGGGTGTTCTGAGGGAAAACACAAAGAAAGAAAGAAGGCTAGAGATAGTATCTGTATCATTACGTTTAACCCTAAGAATCCTTAGATTATGTTTTCTTACCTAATTAAAGGTAATTTTACATTAAATTCATTAAAAAATGAATTCATAAAGATTGAGCATATTATCCAAAGCCACAATTTATAAATTGGTTTATATCGAGGAAATGAATCCAAGTGCTTTTGAATCCAAAACTCATCTTCTATCCAGAATACTTAAAAAATAACTTTTAAACTGATAGATGTTTATACTTTAATACATATTATAAGCATTTAGTATTTGAATATATAATTCACAGTTTTTTCTTTTTTTAAAAAACAAATCAGAAAATATATAAAAGTATCTAAAATGAAGAGTACATTTGGTTCATATTTCTTTTATCTTTTTCTTTCTTTCTTTCTCTCATTCTCTCTCCTTCTTTCCTTCCTTCCTTCCTTCCTTCCTTCCTTCCTTCCTTCCTTCCTTCCTTCCTTCCTTCCTTTCTCTCTTTTTTTTTCCTTTCTCTCTCTCTCTCTCTCTCTCTATCTCTCTCTCTCTCTCTCCTCTCGCATTCTCTTTCTTCCTTTCTTTTTTTCTGGTCCATACCTCTTACTAATTTATATTCCCAGAGATATTCAACCATATATAAACAAATGCAAATATCACTTTTACTTATTTACTAAGAAGGTAAATCATTCATCCTTCTTGATCTCCCCTTTTTTTTTCTTATGTAACAATATATTTTAACATGTATCTCAGTGATACATTCTATACTATGAATAGGTATTATATTCCATATTTTAAAATACTAGGTATCTAGTTGATATCCATCAGTTGTTCCCACACTTTTGAATTCAACTACATGAGCATCCTTATACACACATACGTATATATATTATACATATGTACACATATACATATGTACATATATATACATACATGTGTATATATACATATATACATATATAATATATCTATGTTTTAAAGATATTATTTATTTATCCAAGAGAGAGAGAGAGATCCTGAGCAGGGGGGAGGGTTAGAGGGAGAAGTAGACTCCCCACTGACCAGGGAGCCCCATGCAAAACTCCCAGGACCCTAGGATCATGACCTGTGCTGAAGGCAGGTGCTTAACCAACAGATCCACCCAGGTGTCTTCATATATATATATTTTATATGTGTACACATATGAGTACTTCTATAAAATATATTCCACAATTAGAATTTCTTGTTTAAAAAAATATGTCTTTGTAATTTAATATTGTCAAAATGCCTCCTAAAGGCAATGCACTGTTTAATATGTCCAAAAAATAAGTTTAAGAATGCTTATTTCCCCACTAGTGAAAACATATTACCAAGCTTATTTTCACAAATTGATATGGAATTTTTTTCATTGTATTTTTTAAAAGATTTTATGTATGTATGCATGTATGTGTGTATGTATGTATGTATGTATGCATGTATTTAGTGAGTGGGGTGAGGGTCAGATGGAGAGCAATAGACAGACTCTCAAGCAGACTGTGCTGAGCATGGAGCTGGAAACAGGGCTCAATCTAACAACCTTAAAATCACAACCTAAGCTAAAACCAAGAATCAGATATGCAGTCAGATGAGCCATCCAGGCATCCAGGCAAAATATATATATTATTTATTTATTTGACAGAGAGAGAGAGATCACAAGTAGACAGAGAGGCAGGCAAAAAGAGAGGAGGAGGCAGGTTTCCTGCTGAGCAGAGAGCCCGACGTGGCCCTCGATCCCAGGACCCTGAGATCATGACCTGAGCCGAAGGCAGAGGCTTAACCCAATGAGCCCTCCAGGTGCCCCCCTCATTATATTTTTAATTTGCTATTCTTTTTAAATTAATAAGGCTGACTTTCTGTTTATGAATTTAAATACTAGTATTTCTATTTCCTTTTGGGGGAATCTTTATTCATGCCTTTCACCCATTTTATATTTTTTGCCAATACATATTTTCTTATTTTCAAATTATTTATATTTTAAGAAATTCAAATTATTCAGATCTCTTATATCCATCAGTAGCATCAAGAACTATGATTTACCTTCTTAGTAAATAAGTAAAAAAAATATCATAAATATTTTTAACTTGGTCTTTAAGTTTTTAAATGTATACATGGTATCTTCCATAGAGAATTTTAAAATATTTAACAATTATATTTATCAATCTTTTTGTTATGATTTTTTATCACTAACAAGGTCATCTTTGCTGTCATTACATGAAATGTGAGTTTTCACTATTTCCTTTTATTTTTCCTTTACTTATATTAAAATTTTTACTTTTCTAGAATTTCTTTTGTATAAGGAAGGAATCAGCTAGCCAAATGTATTTATTTCCTATGATTACCCAGTTGTTCCTTATACTATTTGTGTGCTATTTAAAAGTGCCTCTTTTATTTTATGTTTACCCATACATTCGGGTTTCTTTCTGGTCTTTTTTATGTCATTCTATTTCTGTGCCAGGAACAAGCAATTTTAACTACTTTTACTTTATAGTATTTATATTGGATAGAATATATTACCCCTTTTTACCTTTTATTCTCTTCATATATTTTTTAGAATTTTTCTGGTTATTCTTAAACATTTTCAAAATAACGTTAAAAGCATCTCTTCTCCAAAAAGAAATTGTATAAATTATTCTAATATTTCATTAATTTTTGAGGGGGGAGGGGCAGAGGGAGAGAGAGAATCTTAAGCAGGCTCCATGCCCAACACAGAGCCTCGCCTGGGGCTCCATCTCACAACAATGAGATCATGACCTGAGACAAAATCAAAAGTCAGATGCCTAACCAACTAAGCCATCCAGGCACCCCTATTTCATTAACTTTTAAAGTAATTTAGGAAAAAGTGTCATCTGTAAAATTCTAAGTTTTGCATTCTAAGAACAGCATTTATCTTTCAATTTATTCATATCTCTTATATTCATCAGTAACATCTTATAATAATCTTATAGAGTTTATACCTGAGCATTTTGGCTTTCTTTCTCAGCATCAGGAGCAGCAGGCTTAACAACTATCCCTTGGTTATCTTCTTAAAACTTCAATTTATACTGCTGTCCTTGGGTGTAGCATTTGGGAAAGTCCTAAAACTCTCTATAGCCATATAAGACACATTAAGAATAATAAAGTGTAGTTTCAATACTAAATTCTACTCCTGAAGCTAATATTATGCTATATGTTAACTAACTGAGATTTAAATAAAAACTTAAACAAAAAAAAAGTATAAGTTTAAACTATGCAGTGGGCGTGATAAGCACTACACTATGGAAATGCTCAGAAAATGTAGGTTTGAACTAAAGACTCAATAGCATGGTATACAAAAGATTCACTCCCAGAGATTGCTTTGCTTTGTTTTTGATGCAACTGACTCTGTATCTAAGAATGAATTAGCAGTATGTAAGAGACTCAGACAAAAGGTGTCTGCTTGGTATCAGGGATTTGGTTCTAGAATCTCCTCATATTACATAGCAATGGGACTGACTTAAAGGGGGTAGTATTTAAGAAGATTTCTCAGATAGGCTGATTTCATAAATTACTCTGAAAAGAGCTACAGTAAGGAGTCCCATGTCTTGGCATTACATAGAAACTGAGCTTATCACGGAATACTAGATATTGGCTGTGGGTTTTGTTGGGTGGTGCATCAAGGGCAAGAAACCTGAGAAACTCCACAGCTGAATGATTGTTATTCATCTCCTCCCCCAGAATACACACAGAAAAAATCACTGATCTAAAAACAAACAAAATTTATTATTTTAAATTGTCCCATCCTGCAAATATCCTAAACACCTCACTCTTGAGAGAAATTGGAGCTAAAAGTAAGTGAAGATTATTACCATAATTCTTTTAGGGAATATGTAATGTTGGCTTGGAAACTGAAAGAGGCTAGCACCTATTGATCATGGAATCAGATGCTGGGAAACTAGAGAAAGCAGAGGTAAAGAAAATATGAACATAGAACTATAGCTTAGTCTCTGTGCCTTATTCACTGGGGCTTCCTCAGTGGCTCTCTTCTAGGGACTACAGACACCTGCTTTGAAGGTATAGTCAACTCTGCACCAGGAGTCTCCACCATGATGACTTTCATTACAGACCCAAAAGACAAGCCTGAATGTGTTTTGCCTTCATTACGACAGACTCCCATTTAATAGGTCAGAATTCTGACATCCAGACTAAAAGAGCAATTTGAGAAATAAACATTTCTATGCATTTAAATTCCAAAATACAAACTTATTTGAAATGTGTTTTTTTAATTTACAAATACAACAAATTTCTTCACATGGAAGTACGATAATGTATAATATCTTTGTTTTCAGTTTGATATCTTTATTTTCAGTTTTCCATGGATTTTAGGCATTTTCCATAAATAAGCTTTGTGAACGTAGCCATCTGTGGAATGCCAGTAGTCATAAGGCAAAACAGTGTCAACAACTTTCTAAACAAAGAGCATGAGTGATTCATTTAATAGATATTTATACTCTTCTAGACTATAGAAATCTAACATTGTAGAACCAAATCTTTATAGCTTAGAGGTTACATTTCAGTTGAAATAGATACCTACTAATAGTTTTTAAGAGATTAAATATATTATATGTATGCTACTATGGAGTTAAGAATGACCAAAGAAGAACTCAGTGGGAAGTTGACATTTTAACAAAATTTTAAGGAGAGGAGAGTGTCTGCCTGCATCTAATGTGCTGGTCATGCGATCTAATAGTGTCTCTAACATTTGTTTCAGCAGTTTGAGCATGCCTCTGCTCTGAATGATTGAAGGCCATGAATTAACAGCTGTTAAATATTTGGGATATCATTCCTAAGTAGACATCTATAGCTTTCCTGGCAAATTACTTACCTTTTTTTTTTTTTTTTTTCCTGAGACCAGTTACCTGTTTTTGCTGAATCCTAATCCATGTTTCTGAGTCCAAAAATGATGGACCAGGATAAAAGCCTGGCCAATCAAAGGCCTTCTCAGAGATTTTAACCACAGATCTGAAGAAAGGTTCTCAGTGTCCCTCAGTCAGCACATGGTGATATGGAGAGCACAGAACTACTGCCAAGTTTGTGCGTATACCCATTATATATTGTCCTCTTTCTGTGTGCCCCGGCTGAAGCTGAATTTATGGAACTTGTGAAAAATAATTTTAAGTAACACAATCAGTTATGTACCAGACACTGTGGTAGAATATATAAAGTAAACATTGTTAAGATATCTCAAAATATTCCAGAGAAACCTGATTTCATCACAAATATAAAGCAGAGAGCATTCACTATCACATAAACTATCTCATTTATTCTTTGCAAAACTGAAATGAAGCTTACTTTGACTCAGTGACTTTTGAAATCCATACAGACAATTAAGTTGCAGAACCATGATTCAACCTGAGACTCCAAAGCTAAACTATCAAAGTTATAATATTAATGATTCTTGGGTTTGCCAAAATTTGGAAGAAAAATTACTGTTTATCAATTTTTTAAGTTCTATAAGTATTTATGGATAAATCAAAGATGAGAGACAGTAGTAATAAAGATAGAGTGCTGTAATAGTTTATGGGTGCTTGGGTGGCTCAGTGGGTTAAAGCCTCTGCCTTCGGCTCAGGTCATGATCTCAGGGTGCTGGGATGGAGGCCCATATCTGGCTCTCTGCTCAGCAGAGAGCCTGCTTCCTCCTCTCTCTGTGTGTGCCTCTCTGCCTACTTATGATCTCTTTCTGTCAAATAAATAAATAAAATCTTAAAAAAAAGAATACTGTAATAGTTTAGAAAAAGGGGAAGTTAGCATTTGTGCTACTCTATAAATACTGTAGGGAGAAAGGAAATGAAGATTATATTCTACTTGTTATTGTGCTCTTACTGTACTCTGCATGGCTCTTCCCCTTTCCTTCCAGTTAGACTTCCATTTTTTAAATCTTAATGCAAATGTAGAGGGAATTTGTTCCCAAAATTAACTTTTTCTCCCCATATAAAATTTGATTGGCATTAAGAATTATACTAAACTTTGGAATGTGACACATATTAAAAGGATTGTCAACCTTAATGGTATTCTTCTGACTCACTAATATGGACAGAAGTTTTCTTGGATTTATAGAAAGCAAAGATATCAGTGTCCATATGTTTAAAAACTGATTACTCAAAGCAATTTAACCGACAAGTAACAGAACCAGACCTTAGCCCAAACATTCAAATCCTGACTGTTATATTCTCTCAACCTAAATACATGAAAATATATTATATTTAGGAGTCTTGTGAATTTTTTATTTTTGTATCATTTTTTAAAAAATATGCTGTGTTAACTGTTTAGTTCTTTAAGAATTAGTTTTGAGCAATAGGAGTAGAAAGAAAATTCGTTGTCTGTTGTTTCAAAGAACAGAAACTAAGACCAGCCCAAATATAGAATTTACTGAAAAGGCAATGGGAAGTTCACATGGAAGTTCAAGGGAAAGAAGTCTGTGACTTTGGTGATGTAGACCTGGGATTTAGCGTGTTATCGGGATATCAGGTGATGTCTCCGTGTCAGCTCCTTTTCACTTGCTCCGAGAAGAAACACTCTTTCCTACTTGAGTCTCCAGTCTGTGGATTTGATTTTTCTATTGATTTATAGTCTGTGTTTGTCATTAACTTAGGTTTATTATGGTGCTGCTTCAGACCTCAACTCTACATGTAAGTTTAGCTTCAGAGCCTGCAGTATGTGTCTCTGAGTTCAATTAACTAACAATAATAATAATAAATATCAGTCTGTTCCATAGCCAATTTATTGACTCTGTTTAACTCAAATATATGACCAAAAAGGATGAATCCAATAATACAAATACAGGTGTCCCAGCATATTTATTATAAAAAAATTTTTCTCAGAGACAGTTATATGAAGGATTGTGAAATTTCGCTCGAGTTGAGAAAAATTTACTTTTGATATTTATTTTCCCTAAGAGGATACATTATCCACAAACCTACTTGATCTCTTCTCTGCACTTTTTCTTCAGTAGACACAAGCACTATTTCAAGGCTTCCAGATGAAGGAGTTCAGAAAACCTTTAGTACATGTGTTCTTCTGGATAAGGCCAAACTATTTTGCACCTAAGGAATTTCTAATAAAATCAATAGCTAGAATAAAATTTTATAGAAGCAAAACATGTGAACCATGACTGACAAAACCATGTGAGATGTGACTGACAAAAACATTATTCAGGATTTCTTGGGAACAAATCAGCAAAGTCTGGGCAAAACTATTATGGTTACGGTAGACTTAAACGCATGGATCATTCAGAAATAACTAGCAACTTCTGAATATCACGGATTTTGAGACTGTTTTTCTTTGTATTTTCCTATTATTTCATTTAGAAGTAAAAACAGACTTACGGAACATTGCAAAACAGAATTCCTATATCCCCTTCACACCGAATTCCGCAAATGTGAATAGCTTACCACATAAAATATATACAGTCCTCAAAACTTTTTGAACCATTTGAAAATAAATGACAGGCAGGACTCCTTCTGCCCCTAAATAATGTCCTGAAAACAAGGACCCTCCTACATAATCATATAACCACAGTATGATTATAAAGAACAGGATGTCACCACTGGCATAATAAAATTACCTGATTCCTAGATCTTTTTCAAATTGTGATAATGTTATTTACCTCGTCAAGGATCCAATCCAATCACATGTTGCCTTTAACTGTGATGCTCTTTAATGTCCTTTAATTTGGAATAAGTCTTTAATCTTTCTTTCATGACATCGACACAAGGCTAACAGAACATGTCTCAGTTTAGCTTTGTCTGATATTTGTGTGATAGATCTTCATGGTTCCATTCAGATTGTGTATTTTGATTGAATATCACAAAAGTGATTGTGTATTCCTCTGAGTATATCATATCAGCAACCACATGATGGTGATTTGTCCCATTAGTAATAATATGATATTGATCAGTTGGTGATGGTGGCATCTGGCAAGATTTGTCTACTATAAAGTTACTGTATTTCTTTTGTAATCAGTAAGTATACTGTAGGAAGATACTTTGAGAGAATATCTAGTTTCTTTTTAAGCTTTCATCTCCAAACATCAAACATCCATTAATGTGAATCAGGTGTTGCTCTGATGGTCACCAAGAGTGATGATGCTGATTTTGTTAATTATCAGTTTATTAGTTCAGCCAGAATATCCTTTAAATGTTCTGAACTAGTCCTAAAACCAAGCAGAGTGAATATTCCCAATTTAAAGTAATCAATTCAGAATTCTGTTTCTAAGTGAATTGCCATTTGACTTTCTGGGGAATATATTCAGCTCCAGTAATTACAAGCAAGTTTTTCAGGAGAGGAATTAAAATGAGCCCAGATAATGAAATCTGTATCTGCAATTCCCCCAGAGTCTATTTAGTAATATGGAAGATTAATACATTTGCATTTTCTTTAACTTCATGATACATTTTTTGGTTTTGGTTTTGGTTTAATAGTGGGATTTTTTTTTCTTCCTTCATCTTTCCTCCTATAGTTCTCTTTGTCCAAGAGGCAAGTAAGGGGTTAGATAACATCCATCTATTCAATAACACCACACCAAGAAATGCTAGAATCACCAATTATGAATACAGCACAGTTTTTCTTGTTTTTGTTTTGTTTTTTTGTTTTCATTTGCCTCATCAATTTTCCCTTTAAAGCATTGTAGCTTTTACTTCCATGAGCCCTATCCTTGCCTTTGGTCTGAGATTGTGTTCACATGGGCTCCTTTCTCTCATCTATATGTATATATATACAAATGCTTTAAACAAACTCCCTGCATTATTCTTTGACATTAACCTGAATTTCTCATTCTGTACAGCATAAATTCATCTATGTTCAATCAGATTTTTCCTAATTTAGTAGTAGTAAGCTCCTCTTAACCTTATTATGTCTTTGAGTCTTTATATTTGTTTTATCAATATGTCAGAATCTGTAAAAAATAGATGTAAATACTATTTTAAAACCAAGATATGGAAACTTTTATTTAAAAATATTAATCTGAAAATAAATGATGATTTTAAGGAGATGTGCACTATTTTATATTATGTTTTTTTCTTTCCATCTCCTATAGAGCTATCTCTATAGCTCCTGTTTAGAAGGTCATCCACAAGATACTGAAAACATGGTAACTCTCTGGTCAGCATATTCCTGATTGGTCTAGGGTTGGTGTAAGGTAGCAGGGGTGAGGTGATAGTGTCTCTCAGTCTTGCTAGAGCTGTGAAGCAAGCTTGTTGGTATAGAAAACTGACACCTAAAGCGTGGAGCACTGGGTGTGGGGAATAGGGAATGAATCTTGGAACACTGGAAAAAAAAATTAGTAACAATAAAAAAAAAAAAAGGAAACTGATACAAAATAAAGTATATTGAGTTTAGTATAAGGTAGACTTATTAGCATTCTTATTTGGCACAACATCTTGTTATCCTTCATTTATGGGCTCTATATATTCTTGAAATCTAACTGGTTCATTAAAATCTGAAATGAGCCTGGGTGGCTCAGTAGGTTAAAACCTCTGCCTTCGGCTCAGGTCATGATTTCATGGGATCAAGGCCCACATCTGGGCTCTCTGCTTCCTCCTCTCTCTCTGACTTCTTCTCTGCCTACTTGTGATCTCTCTCTGTGAAATAAATATATATTTTTTTAAATCTGAAATGATTAGGATGAATAACAGAGGTACTACAGTAAAGGAGCTTCCTGAAATTTAACTGCTTGTGAACCAAATGTGGAAATTTCACTGACTTCCACTTTCAGGGTATAATAAGCAAAAAATGTGTCTTGGAAAAAAAAATGGAAATATGCCAGTACCTATCTTATCATGAAAAAACTAAGCATGTTTCTACTTCTTGGGTTTTACTGTTTCCTTGCAAATAAATAGGCCCTCATTGTTTAAGAAAAACAAATAATGATAATACTTAAAGACCAAAAATTCTTCACTTTGATATCAAAACATAGAAAATTTCATATATTGTGGTCAAATACTAGAATCATAGGTGCTCAGAACTCAATTGGACTTTGAAGGCTAGTTTATTCTACCCTTCTGGCAGAGATTTGGTTCAGTGCTATACAACTATATACACTATTTTCTTAGGGCATTTGTGCCCTTTCTTTACCTCATTCTTCTCACATCTAAACCATAATAATGCTTTCAAGTTTCTAAACAGGTTTTGCAATATAGTGATTTTGCTCTACACTAATATAAAAAGAGCATTTTGCATTTATTTTCAGTTCATCAGAAGGTCATTAGGGTCTCCTGTGTCCTGCTGGGACAAACCAAAAGTCTTCTAGTTTTTGTCGAATAAGCTAGTATTATCACATTCTTGCCCTGCTTTTTGTCTGCTCTTTATAAGTTTGCACATATAAATCCATAAAATCCAAAGAGAATAATCAATCAGCACTCCAATTAGCATGCATGGATACATTTGTCTTTCAAAGAGCTCCACATTCGGGATGCATAACTTGAATTAGCACTGCGTGGAAATACGATTCAGATAGTCAAAGAAGAATAAAACAAAATCCAGACTATAAAATTTTATCCTGACACTGTATATTCTAATAACTACAGACTCTGAAATGAGCTTAGATATGAAACCCCACACAATGAGGTTGATATCAAATTGGTGTAGTATGTGTTACAAGATGTGACAATTAATAACAACTTTCTGGTTGTAGTGTCTAAAGAAAATCTTTAGCAACAACCATCGACTTTTAAAATATTTCTCGAACTGCTAAATTTGACAAGACATTACTCTGCTGACCGTGTACAGTAAATAACCAAAGCATGGAATGCATCACTGGAGGGCCTACTGTTGATGAAATCATCGTGATTTTTATAGCTTAGCTCACTTTTACAAGCAGAAGTGCTGCAAGGGTCAAAGCCCTGTTTCATGTCATGTGGCAATTGAACAAAGCTGAACACCCACCATGAGACCTGAGGTGGCCAACCGGCATGGTGGCGGGTCTGTAATACTGTTTTGCCCACCCACATAGTGTGTTTTAAACCAGTAAATAAAGAACAAACAGTAGCTTTTAAAATTACTAACTATAAACAATTAACTCATTAGATAAAATAATTGATAATTAAAGAAGGAGAAAGAAATTGCACATGAATTTACTTAAAAATACTGGAAGAATATAAGCCCTTTCCAAATGAAATGAACGGGACAGAGAAAAATAATCTCTTAAAATGCTCTATGAGACAATACAGTCTGCTGCTTTCAAGTTTCAGCCAAGAAACTATAGATCAGAACTAGATTTAACTACTAGTTTTAGCCATAATATTAACATGTAATACACTGTAGGATACATTCAGTGCCTTTCTTGGCATTCTAAAAAGCAAGCACTCCATGAAGTAGAACAGGCTATATATCAAGAGGTCTGACATAGAGCACCTATGTCATACTCCAATTTCAGAATCTCACACAAAGATCTGACAATTTGATAAATGAAAGCTAGTGGGGTAGCTAGAATGATTTGAGTAGGACCACTCTCATTCACAGCTTTACTTGTTTAAAACAAAATCTTAATTCCAGTTGCAAAAGAACTTTACTATTTTTTTCTGAATTGATTAGCATATGCATTAGAAATTATTTTTATTCTTTGAGTAATAATATAACTAAATTAAAAAAAATAAAATAGTAAATGTGGATTGAAAGAAAACTTGCTTTGGGTGACATCAGGGATGGATCAAATATTCCCACATAGAGCCTGTATACTTGTTATGAATAAAGTTTCTAAATAACTTCACAGGTAAGATATAATAAAAAATATATTGTTTGTCTTTTTACCTAAAGAACTCTGGTGTTCTATAACGTTAAGTTTCATTTACTCTATCATTCTTTTTTAGCAGCCTCTGTTTATTTTTCATTTGTGGGGTATCTCAGGCACATCTCTGCATGATATTTCTGTTGGCTTACTGTAAACTATCTGCAAGTGTTTTGAAATATGCTAGAAACTGTGATTCCTATTAAATGCATGTGATTACTAAGATAAAAGATAAGGGAAAATATTATTTTTAAGTGGGCCAGATTCTGCTATGAGAGTAAATTATTATTGATTCTTTTATCCCTCTGTTTCAGTTTTTATAGATAGCCATAGGGCCCAGTGAAAATTAAAAGTTTTCAAAGATTCACTTGATGGTGACTTTTTTTTTCCCTACAGCCTTCTCTCTAGCCCTGCTTCCTTCAGGGCCTCAAATAATCATTTTAGATTTTTTTAAAAACAATAACAATAACTGAGCAAAACTGCAAGTTCTCAGGATTAAAAAAAAAGAAGAAGATGATGAAGCCAATTTTTCTTCTGTTAGGGCATTCTGAATACAATGAGCATGTTAACATGATTTCTGGTGATGAAATTCCCTTCTAGCCACACAAAATGCGGTGCCTTCCTTCCAACCGTGGCCTAGATTCTGGATTCTCATAGTTAGCACTGTTGGAATTTGTCTTTGGCTATACAGTTATATAACAGGGAGAAAGGGAAATGGAATTCTAGGTGACATGACTTCAGGAAGCAGAGAATAGATTGAAATGGCCATTTTGTAAGAAAAGGCAGTGATGGGACATTTAAGTAAGAGAACAAGAAGGAGACATCTAGAAATTTTTCCTGAGGAAAGGTTCATAGGGAGCTAGAGATTCTGTGGTTTGCTACTGAAGAATTTATAGAGAATAAATATTCTTGAATATATAAAATTTGGATAGGTAATCAAAAATAAAACAGAAGAACTGAGAAATTGATTAAGTATGAAAGAGGGAACATCATAAGACTACCACAAGCTGAGATAAAAGGCAGACTTGATATAGAAGAAAGTGTCCTGGTGGTCAGCCCAAGATGCACCTAACTGCACACAACTGAGAGCAAACCTATAGACCAGGACTCTAAGGAAGGCCCAGTATTTGTACAGTGTGACTAAATCCTTTGTTGTCATTTCAATAGTCTTTACTGCCTCAGCACCATGAGTAGACTCCATCTCAAGAAACCCCTTTCTTTGCTCATCTATCAGAAGTGAACTCCTCATCTGTTCAAGTTTCGTCATGAGATTTCAGTAAATCAGTCACATTTTCATTCTTCATTTCTAATTCTAGTTCTCTTGCTGTTTCCACCATATCTGCAGTTACTTCCTTCACTGAGGTCTTAAATCCCTCAAAGTCATCCATGAGGGCTGGAATCAACTTCTTCCAAATTCCTATGAGCATTGATATTTTTGACCTCTTCCCAACACACAAATGTTCTTAATGGTATCTGGAATGACAATTCTTTTCCAGAAGATTTTCAATTTATTTTCCCAGATCCATCAGAGAATCACTCTATGGCAGCTATAGTCTTACAAAATATATTCAATATTAAAATCGAAAGTCTAAATTACCCTTGGATCCGTGGGCTACAGAATGGAGGTTGTGTTCACAGGCATGAAAACATTAATCTCATTGTACGTCTTCATTAGAGCTGTTGGGTGATTAGGTGCATTGTCAATGAGGAGTCATATTTTGAAAAGTTTTTTTTTTTTTTTTTTTCTGAACAGTCGTTCTCAAAAGTGAGTTTGACCATTCTGTAACCATGTTGTAAGCAGATGTGCAGTCATACAGCTTTTGTTTTTCCATTTATCGAGTACAGGCAGAGTAGATTTACACAATTCTTAAGGGCCCTAGGATTTTCAGCAGGTGGGTGAGCCCTGACTCAACTTCTTGTCACAGACTGCAAAGCCCTCTTTTGAAGCTTTGAAAGCAGGCATTGGTTTCTCCTCTCAAGCTAGGACAGTGCCGGATGGTATCTTCTTCCAACGGAAGGATACATCTACATTGAAAATCTATTGTTTAGTGTAGCCATCTTCATTAATGATCTTCACTAGAACCCCTAGACAACTTGCTGCAGCTTCTACAACAACACTTTTGTTTCCTGTCTCTGCAATCACAGAACTGTTGTACTTTAAAAAACAAAAACAACAACAACAACAAAAAAACAATAAAACACAAACTGCTATGTAGATAATTCAAACATTTTTAAATGACTTGGAAAACAGCTGGCGCATCTTTACTAAGCAAGTCCAGTTTTCACTACTTTCTCTGCCTTTACCCGTATTGCTCAGCAGTGCAATATTCACTTATCTACCTTTCATACATCTGTCTCATAATCATCTGCCAAAGTTTTTGCTGCAAAAACAAAAATAAAAGCAAAAACAAAACCTTAACAATTGAAAAGTGATTAGACATGTATAGGATTTGAAATGTTTAAAAATAACATAATGTAGTGTGACAAGAAGGGTGCTTTTATGTTTTAGAGACAGCTTCTTTGCTTCTTTCCTTTCCTCTGCTAGTTTCATACTTTCCTTCTATAGCTTCCTCACTTCTCTTGGCCTTCATAGAAATGAAAAGAGTTTTCTGGTTTAAGCTTTGGCTTAAGGAATGTTGTGGCTGGTTTGATCTTCTATCCAAACCACTAAAACTTTCTCCATATCAGAATAAGGCTGTTTTGCATTCACAACTTGACTGTTTCGTGCAAGAGGGCTACCTTTCAGCCTATCTTGGCTTTCAACATATTTTCCTCAGTAAGCTTAATCATTTCTAGCTTTTGATTTAAAGTGAGAGGAGTAAAAATCTTCCTTTTGGTTGAATACTTTAGAGGCCATTGTAGGATTATTAATTGGCCTAATTTCAAGATTATTATGTCTCGGGGAAGAAGGAGGCCCAAAGAGAGGAAAAAAATGGGGGAACAACCAGTTGGTGGAGCAGTCAGAACACATAAAACATAAGGTCCACAGTCTGACATGGGTATTATTCATGGCACCCCCCAAATATCACAATAATAACAACTACAGTCACTGATCACAGATCATAACAAATATAATAATAATGAAAAAGTTAGAAATTTTGTGATATTACCATGCTGTGAGTAAAGTGACCAAATGTTGGAAAAATGGTGCCAATAGACCTACTAGATGCAGGGTTACCACAAAACTTCAATTTATAAAAGCACAATATCTGCACAGTGAAATAAAGTGAGGGCCAATTAAACAAGGCATGCCTATACATCACTGGAATGAGGTATCAGCATCTGGAAGCATTACATATAAATATAAATACTAAGGTATATTAATTTTTTTTTAAAAATTCCATGTCAAAATCCTGCAGAGTGAAGGAGAGGATGCCTATATGAATATCACCAGCCACAGAATTGCTTAGGTAGATTGCATATTTTGTATATATTTTTCATTTAAGTGATTCAACCAAAGATATCATAAATTGATTGGATTTAACAGAAGAGTTTTAAAACTCCCATTTCCTACTACCCCAATGGAAGCAAAGAACACATTTTTTAACTGTATAACATTTGAAACTGGGCATTTTTTCTTCTTTTGTGATACATATCCTTAAGTGGTTTAAAACAATCATTAGTTTTGATTTATGCCTAGTATACATAAAGAGTAAACTATTCTTTCACTGTAGTAGCTTCCAAGATACCATTTTGTAAATGACAAAGTATCTAGTTAACAAAAGAAACTGAAGTTATTAATAAGGAAAATTGCTTTTATGGAAACCCAAATTTCTGAACAGCTAAGCTCTGAATAGAAATAAGCTATTTAAAATTTTATTGTAAGACAAATATGTTACTGGGCACCACTGGAGGTATATATGTTGAACTTAATTTTTCCCTTGAAAGGGGGAATCTCCTTGAAGAGGGAATCCATCAGTCTGCAACACAGACTGGAGAAGAGGGAAGACAGAAAAAAAATGTTCTTCCTCATTTAGGTGTAGGCACCGGAAGCAGATCCCTAGCTGTTACAGAAAGAGGCTATTTCTAAATAAAAATTCTTGTATTCTACAATCTGTGTTTTCTAAATTTTTTCAGCAGGGTTTTCTTTTCAGGATATACTTGCAAGATATTTTTACCAGGGAAGTATATGGGATAGGTTTTGCCTTGAAGTATATGGGGATGGTTTCGCACAGGTGTTTTTATGTAGTTGTGAGTGAGCTAATCAAAATCTTAAAAGTACAAAACAAAATCTATAAAAGTTAGGGAAGTTATATCTTCCTTTATTTATTTCTCGTCAGCTGCCAACAATTCATATTGAACTCAAGAGGTAAAAATGTTATTGGATAGACTTTTGGGTTAGTTGCAGGAAAAAAAAATGAATCTAGTATAAATAATCCATAAAGCAATTCATCACAGCATAAAATTATAAGACCATTGATTATATGGGGACCCTGGGTGGCTCAGTTGGTTAAGCCACTGCCTTCAGCTCAGGTCATGATCCTCAAGGCCCGGAATCAAGTCCCGCATCAGTCTCCCAGCTCTGCGGGGAGTCTGTTTCTCCCTCTGACCTTCTCCCCTTTCATGCTCTATCTCACTCACACTCTCTTTCTCTCAAATAAATAAATAAAATATTTTATAAGACCATTGATTATAAAAATATTTTGTTTATCTGAAAACCTATAACTGTAATTGTATAATGCTCATCTGGTCAAATGACTAAAACAATATGATAAACGCACTATTTACTTGATAATGAACTTCTTGTAAATAGTTTATATTTTCCCACAATTATAAATGAAAAGTATTAATTAAAGAGACATTTAAGACATATTTTTTAAAACCTCACTCAAGTGATTATAATTCTGTTTTTATCTGTTGTTTTTAGTTGTTTAAGCTCAGACTTAGAAAATGTTTATACCACAAACAATATGTATATTTTTCATAGTCTGTTTTGAATGTAGTTGATTTTCCCCTCTGACATGACACGATAACTACAGAAGCATGTCAGCTATTAAAGAAAATGGCTTCAGGGAATAAAAGTTTTAGACTTTCAAATAAGATAAAAATAGTTACCTATTCAATTTGACAGTTTATTTCTGGAAGTCTAACCCTCTTGGGCTTTTAGTTACAATATTTATTTAAGGAACTAAGATTTAATAAACAAATGAGATAATCTAAATATTTTATAACTTTAGGAACAACCTCAAAGAAGTAACACAAGTGAAATTACTTTGAATAATTATTTTTCAAAGTGATCATTTTATAAAACTATCCCACATCTTTCTATTGTTTTATACCAACACATCTTTCAAAATTGCCCAGGCTTCTAAAGATGGTAGTGACAATGACATTTCTATTAATGGTGATAACTAACACGATATTTCAAGTAATGGAAGTTAAAACATCACTGAAATAATATCAACATTTTGCTATAGTCTTATTGAGGGACAAAATTCTCAGTAGTCTATAATATACATGCAGTCATAAATATCAAAATTTGGATAGTTCAAGGAACATATAGTGAACACTTTACATTTTATTATTCATTTTTAAGTATAGAGACTCATTAAAATGCTCTGGAACGTGTATAATAGAGCATCCTCCATTTAAATGACACGACCGAATCATTTAAGCTTTAAACCTCCCGTTCACTCAGCTCATCTGATGATGATGCCAGCTTCCCTGGGAAGGGAGTGTCCTTAGGGTTTGGCTTACTGCAGCTGAGGCAGATCCTGAGGATGCGACATCCTTGCTCTTCTCTTTGCCATTTCCTAAAGAGTCCTCCCTAGAATTGAGATTAGGCGGTAGATTTACACTTCTACCACAAGAGTGGTAGAAAACAATAGAAAATGTAGGAAGTGGTCAGATTTTGGATACAGTCTGAAGGTAGGGCTGGGAAAATTTCCTAATGGATTAAATGTGTGCAATAAGAAAAGTAGTTGTCACGAAGAGTCCTAGATTAGATTTTTTTCTTTTTTCTAAAATAAGAGAGAGAAGGTAGAGAAATGAAAGTTTTGTTTGGAGTGAGTTTAGTTTGAGCTAATGCATTAAACACCTCATGTGGATGTCAAGTATAGACTTAGATGTATGAGATTAGTGAGGAGATTGGAGGAAGAAATGTAAATTTGGACATCTTCACTGTCATAGGATTGAACAGGGGTGAGGGTTAAGACAAGACAAGAAAGCCAAGGATGAAGCCAACACTTAAGAGTTAATCCAACATTTAGATGCTGAATGATGAGGAGGATCCATAAAGGAGACTAAAAACACTTTCCAGAGAAATGACAGAGAACAAAAGGTGGAGCCAAATGAAGATATTTCAGGTTTGGAAGATAGTAACAAAGATGTTTCCAAATCAATTAATCTATTTTTTTTCCTGTTACAATGAAAAAAAAAAATCCCTCTCCCTTGATTAAAAAAGAATACAGTTGATTTTTGAAAAGTGCAGTATTGTTGAAATACAACATGAGATTTCTATAAAAACAAATGACTAAGCAATAGCCATCAGCTCTCACAAATTTGTATTGAAATATAAGGATCTTTCTGCTAGTGAGCTATAAATTAACGTTGACATAAAGGAGAGTTTAATATGCTTAACTGTAAGGATTGCCCAGAAAAACATTCCGAATCCAGTCAAAATGTATTCTCCTGACTACACAATAGCTGTCTTCTCTGCATAAGTTTCTGCTTGGTCAGTAGTTCATTTTACAGGCTGTCTTGCTTATGAAGGAATTGTTTTGTATTAGCATAACAAAAACTAATGATAGCTTAGGTTTTTCTTTTGTCATTTCCTTTGTGTTAACTGTCTATGTAAAACTGAATTTCAAAATAAAACTTGTAGATATATTTAGATGATTTTTAAAATAATGAATTATTTTGTGGGCACCTAGGTGGCTCAGTGGGTTAAAACCTCTGCCTTCCGCTCAGGTCATGATCTCAGGGTCCTGGGATCATGGATGCCTGCATCCTGCTCTCTACTTGGTGGGGAGCCTGCTTCCTCCTCTCTCTCTGCCTGCCTCTCTGTCTACTTGTGATCTCTCTCTCTGTGTCAAATAAATAAATAAAATCTTAAAATAATAAATTATTTTAAAGTTTCCTTACATAAAAGTGAAAATTAACATGGAACACCTTTGAGACACATTAAAAGAAATTAAGCTTTGTAGTAAACATATTAAATAATTGTCCATTTAGCCCTTGAGCAAGCCTTGTAATGTAGTTTTATCACAGTATAAAATTGGTATTGTCAATTAGTATTGTCTTAATTATATTGGAAATTGAATAGTAGGCTGCATTTGGGCCAATAATTTTAAATGTGAAACTAACGTGTGATAAAAAAATAATGAAAAATTACTTTGGCCATTTAAGAAAAAAACCTCACTTGCATAGGGCTTACTGTTCATTGGTTTGTTTTCCTTTAATGAATATCTTTAACAATATAATTGAAGTTAACATAATTTATTCTTTCAATGCTGATATGTGGGTTTAATACTCTCAAAATTTACTTTTTCAAATCCCCATATAAAATTAAGTTTTCTAATTCTTACCCTTTCAGTAACATAATATTTATTGAGAAGAAGTCTTTGTTAGGAGAAACAGCGTTATATGTTAATTACTATATGACCACATGTGCCCTGGAAAAAATTTTCAAATTAAAATATTTATTTAAGTAAACCAAAATTATATTTGAGTACATTCAATCAGACTAACATTTGTTTCTGGGGGAAATACTTGTTTAAGTTTCAATTTGTTAAAGGTTGTTTCAATCATAGTATTGCTTACTTTTAAGACATTGAGGATAGTATGAATTTTTTTTTTTTTTTTGTAATTTACAAAGACATATTGCAAGTTAAAATACAGTTTACCCATGAAATAATCTCGGCATGATTGGAATTTATTTTAAATTATGTAAACAATGAAACTCTGCCATAACTCAGTAAAAAAAAAGTCCAAAAATTCGACTGTACAAAATATGAGGTCATGGTACGACAAGGTTAACAAAAAACAATTATTTTTTTACTTGCCCTTCCACTTACTATGTGGTAAAAACAAATAGGGAAAATCTTGTCATTTATTTGTTTTTATTAGACCCAACAGGAAAAGGGCTGTGTTACAATGTATACATCCTACACTGAACTGAGGAAGACCGACATGATCAAAAGACAACCATCTAACACTTCTTTCTACTGCCCCCACCACCACCAAGAAGAAATCAATTTTCACTCACCCTGCCCCTTTTTGAGAATTTGGGCTGGCCAGAGAGTTGGATTTATTAACCAATACCACATAATCTGTATTTTGATACTGTGGGTATTTTACTGCAATTTGAAATACTATGTAGTTAAGTCTATTTGTTGGTGCATTTCTCATCTTGCTTAGCGCCAAGGTTTATTTATTTGATCACACTGGCTACTTGATTCTAGTATGCCCTTCCTAGTTGCCTTCTAGAGTCTTAGTTTAATTAATGAGAATGGTCTGTCCAACACAAGAATAGCCTTTCCAACAAGAACATAAATGGAATAGTTGCAGCTTCTCTAAGGAAAATTCTAAATACATTGTGTGTGTTTGTTTTTTAATCATTTGTAGAAACTGTAAAACTTTATTTTATTAAAACTGTGTTTTGCTTGGGTGCCTGGATGGCTCAGTGGGTTAAAGCCTCCGCCTTTGGCTCAGGTCATGATCTCAGGGTCCTGGGATGGAGGCCCTCATCAGACTCTCTGCTAGGCAGGGAGCCTGCTTCCTCCTCTCTCTCTGCCTGTCTCTCTGCCTACTTGTGATCTCTCAAGTATATCTCTCAATAAATAAAAATCTTAAAAAAAAACAAACAAAAAACTGTGTTTTGCTAAAAAGCAAATATTAGGGCGCCTGGGTGGCTCAGTGGGTTAAAGCCTCTGCCTTCAGCTCAGGTCATGATCTCAGGGTCCTGGGATCTAGGCCCACATCCCACATGGGGCTTCCCACATAGGCTGTCTGCTCAGCGGGGAGCCTGCTTCCTCCTCTCTCTCTGCCTGCCTCTCTGCCTCCTTGTGATCTCTCTCTCTCTCTGTCAAATAAATAAATAAAATCTTAAAATTAAAAAAAACACAAATATTAGACCTCTATCTCAACCCACAATTTCTTTCTTTTTTTTTTTTTTTAAGATCTTATTTATTTATTGGACAGACAGAAACACAGCTAGAAAGGGAACACAAACAGAGGGAGTGAGAGGGGAAGAAGCAGACTTCTTGCCAAGCAGGGAGCCCAATTTGGGGCTTGAACCCGGACCTCCAGGATCATGACCTGAGCCGAAGGCAGCCGCTTAAAGACTGAGCCACCCAGGCGCCCCCACAATTTATTTCTACATTTACTTTTTCTCCAACGTATACTGAGCTTATGGTAGCTCATAAAGATGTGTTCATGAATAATCACAACTTTTTTTGCCCAAGCTGGTCTTAGTCTTGTGGAGTGAAAAACAAATAAACTAAAAAACTCTAAGAAGTGTGATAAAAGGCTTAAAGGAATACTCACAGAATTCATTTAGTACCACCAAAAAGCAAGTAGTTTTGAAGGTAGAACAAGCCTAAATATAATGTTTAAAACATTTTTCAAAATTAAAACCTGAGTGGTGCGCCTGGGTGGCTCAGTTGGTTAAGCAACTGCCTTTGGCTCAGGTCATGATCCTGGAGACCCCGGATTGAGTCCAACATCGGGCTCCCTGCACTGCGAAGCCTGCTTCTCCTTCTCTGACTCCCCCTGCTTATGTTCCCTCTCTCACTGTGTTTCTCTCTGTCAAATAAATAAATAAAATCTTTAAAAAAAATTCAAACCTGAGCTATAATAAAATAGATTTAAGAATTTTATGTTCTTTTTAAAGCGACCACTCATGTTAAAACAGCCATTGTTTTCAAAGACTAGTAAAAGAGAATTCTTACTACTCTTACTGAAATTATATTATGGAGGAGAGGGGAAAATATCAGGAGCAGAAATATTTCAATTATTTTTCTTTGATATATAAGGCTCTAGAATACTTACACTAGGGATTCGTTAGATATACAACCCGCAATGTCATAATGAAAAGATGATTACATTTTACATATTCCTTCCATAGGGAAGAAAAAACATTATTTAAAATGAGGTTAGCCAGCAAATAATTTCATCATGGGTTTGGATGCCAGGGAGGCTTTATTGCCGTATTAGCAAGCATTATCTTTGGTGTGTTTTTCTACCAAGTCCTTTTTAACATTTCTCTGGGGAGATAAAAGTAGAGGTTATCAAAGTTCTTTTAGTGTCTTTATCCATTGTATCTATAACCAATTCCAAGGAGAAAATACCAGAGACTTTACGTAAAGTACACTTTACAAGAAACATCACCATTCTCTGAGATACTACACAGTACAAACTGGAAAGCATCGCCCTCAAAGTGGTTCCATCTTTTGTTGTTACAATTCTACCAGGTTTTAACCATTAATATAACAAATAGAGATGAATAAGAGTCTCCAAAGTATTGAGACTAGAGATAATTCCACTTTATTCAGGACTTCCCTCTGTCTCAACATTCAAATTTAGGAAATATTTCTTTGAGGAAAAAATATTGAGAAAAGCATTCAAAGGTGACCCACTTAAATCATTTTGAATGCAATGGTCCTAGATTATCTACATTTGTTCCTCTTTAAGAGCTACATTCTTTTTCTAGAAATTTTTATTTTATTTTATTTATTTTATTTTATTTTATTTTATTTTATTTTAATCTTAATTTGTTCCACTTAAATTATTAAATTGTACACAACATCTCCTAATATAATTTTAGTAAAGGCTACTGACAAATCTTTAAAATCATTAAATGAGCAATTCAAAGTTTTCTTGGAAACTTGCCTCCTTATAATACATAACAGTCCATAATTCCTTCTTACAAGCTTCTTACCAACTTATGTGCAATTAACAACCCTCTCTAGGTTCTTCTACCTTCTTGACTGTCCTTTTACATTGTCTGTTGATTTCCTTTAACTTCTTTTAATTTAATTTAATTTAATTTAATTTAATTTAATTTATTTATTTGACAGAGAGAAATACAGCGAGAGAGGGATCACAAGCAGAGGGACTGAGAGAGGGAGAAGCAGGCTTTCCGCCAAGCAGGAAACCTGGTGTGGGGCTCGATCCCAGGGCTCCAGGATCATGACCTGAGCCAAAAGCAGTCGCCCAACCAACTGAGCCACCCAGGCACCCCGATTTCCTTTAACTTCTAACCTTATAAATATTTGCATTCCCTGAAGTTTTTTGCTTTGCCCTCTACTTGTCTCTATGCGTTCTCCCTGAGCCATTTTGTCTGCTCCTTATATTTCTAATATAATTCAAAATATGTCACACTACTAAATCTATAATCTTAATTTAGCCTTCTCCTCTAAAATCTTCAAATGCTGCATATCTCGATTGGAGTTTCAAATATTATGTCTTATAACATGGTTTGAAAAAAACTTCTCTCATTTTCCAATTTGATTCACAACTTATTTGTTTTATGTCTTATTTCTACTCAATTTTAATTGAAAGATGTTCTCAGGAGATAAAATTAAGAGTATAGCATGGAAGGAGAAAGATCTTTTTCTTAAGAGAATATACTTTGGGCACACTTGATTCAAATGCAGCAACACCTCCTTTCTTCTAATTATTAGCCAATAACTGAGTTGTCAAAATAATTTTTGGTAGTTATTTTCTTTAAAGAGTAATTTTTTCATTGTGTTTTTTGTTGTATATTTGAGATATATGACTGATATAAACTATATGTTTATTTCCAGGCAATTATATTAAAAAGGAAAGTCTTTAAGATGATACAGTAGTTTCATTTTTACTAATGGATTCTTAATGAACTATAATAAGGATAAATAAGATTAATTCACATATTCAATTTACAACTTAATGTTGATATAAGTTTTCCTAAACATGAGTATTTTTCAAACATAATTGGTAAAGAACAAATCATATATAAAGGCACTTTTAGAACTACTTGATTTTATAGTGTATCAGAAGTATTCTTTATAGGCAGATGAACTATCATTGCTCAGTGGAGGATAACCTCTGAATATAGATGCTTACTAAAAATTACTGATGAATTAACCCAGAGCTATGCAATGGAAACATAAATGCTTTTGAGACAGTCGAAGACTTTAGTTAGGAACATTTTGAACTTCATTGTTTTGTGCCATAGTTTTTGTTTGTTTGTTTGTTTTTGTTGTTGTTGTTGTTGTTGTTGTTTGGCTAGCCTCAAATGAGTTTTCAGATTCTTTTAAATAAGTTAGTTGTTTGGTTACTCACTCTTGTGTCAAAAAAAAAAAAAAAATGTTGGTGTGTTTCTGATTTCAATTAAGTCCTTTGGGCCAACACTGGAAAGTTTATTCTCATGTAGTTCAACCAAGGAAAAACATAATCTAATTTCAAAGTTTATTTTTTTATGAAAACCAGTTTGTTCCAAAGGCAATTCATCTGGAGATACTAATATACCATTGTCCTTCTATTAACCAACATCGTTTTTCCTTGAGAGTGGATATTCATAAATGACCTAATGGTTATATTTCAGTATGTAGTGGTAAAATGATATTGGCATATGATATGTTTATACTATGAGAGTAAAATAATAAATACCACTTAATTCCAATATCTACTGAGAGAAGATATACATTTCATTATTTATAATTATTATCAATTTAGGATAAATGCAATAACTTGAAAAGGAACTGTTTGCAATAGCTCATAATCTTAAAATAGATACAACCTACATAGATTAAAATACAATAAAGTTATCATAAAATCTCACAAGTGAGAAGGTAGGAAAGAACGTCCTTCTGTTCTTTAGTTTGTCTATTCTTTTAGAAAATCATTGATGTTTACTATAATATCTTAAAGAGACATTCAGTAATATCCAAAAAGAGATGGAGAGGAAGATACTAAAGGACATTTGCATCAGTGATAGTCTGGTCAAGAGACATAAAGCACAGTTCTTTTATTTTTATTGAGGTATAATTGACCTACAACATCCCATGAGTTTCAGTTGTACAGCATAGTGAGTTAATATGTTTATACATTACAAAGTGATCTCACAGTAATTCTAGATATCTCCTGTCACCATATCAAATCATTACCATCCCAGTTATTTTAACAGAAAGAACTTTATATAAAGAATGGTTAGCTATTGAAAAATTAAGACATTAAAAGGGAAACTAGGGAATTATGTGGAAACAATTATAGGAAGCAGATATCACTACTAGAAGTAGGGCAACAAGAGGAAGAGATTGGGATTACTAAAACCTTTGAAGTTTGAAGCGGGGTCCTTCTAAACTGAACTCCAATGTCCCAGTGGTGTTATTTGTCTGGTGCTATGTCTCAGAGCTTAGAAGAGGGGCTGTAGGGACAGGAAATCAGACTTCTGAGGAGGGATACTGGCCACTTCATGCCAGTGTAATTAAAAGGTCATAAGCACAAGTATTGGAAAAATTCCCAAAGGTTGCAACTGCAACGAACCTGCCGTTACTGGCTTGAAGAACCAAGGCTGTGTGCCATTAACAAGAATGGGAAGTCTGAAGAAGCAAAGAGAAAGAAACTATTTCTTTCTCTTTCAGGCTCCCAATCTTCCTTCTGTTGGCAGAGCCTAACAGGGAAATAAGCTGACAAAGCAGAACTATATTTGCAGAGTTCTAGCCCCCATATCGCAAATCACTGTATAGAATGATGGGTTATAAGTGAAGAAAACTAGCTTAATAATGTGCACAAGTGAACACTAACGATAGCAATGTTTTGGAAGTGAATTTTAAAATTGTGAAATCAAATTGAAACCACAAGTTTTGCTGACCTGCCCTAAATCTTAAAGAGGACATAATATGCTGAAATTTGGAGAATATCCAAAGTTGCTGAGTGCTATTCTCAACTAAATTCTGTAGAAAGATAAAATGAATTTGAACCTCAGCAAAAGAAAAGAAAAAATAAAGCAAAACTGTAAAAAAGAATAATATTCATACTTGTCTATCCTCCAATACACACATACAAAGTGTGAAGGTCACGTCTACGATAAAAGATGGCCAAATGAGTTAAAGAAAAGGACAACTTCGCAATCTCACCATCAGAAAGACACAAGAGTCAGATTTCTCAATAGCTAAGTACAATGTATGTTTATGGTCCCTGGGAGAGTATCCTGTTCTTACTTATGTTTATAAAGAACAAACTTCTGTTAGATACAACATAAACCAACTATTTATTTCCCCCACAATTTCTTGAAATCTTATTTGGATTTATCCAAAATATATTTGGTTTTCATATTAAAATTACAACCTAGAAAAGCAGTCATATTTGCATATAAGCTATGAGCATGTCCTCTACACTTCCTTTTTATTTTTTTAGGAGGTGAACTATCACAGAAATTTTGGCCAAAAACTATGGTCTTTAGTTTCAGGTGAAAGAAAACTGGAAAAGAGAAATGATGAGAATTTCAGCAGAGGATTTTTTTTTTTTCTTCCAGAGCTCATCTTTATGCTGAAAAGCTCATAGCTTATTTTAATTTATTCTTTTTTTTAGAGAGACAGAGTGTGAGAGAGCAAGGCCAAGTGGAGGGAGGGGCAGTGGAAGAGAGAGAATCTCAAGCAGGCTCCACTCCCAGCACAGGGCCTGACTTGGGGCTGACATGGGGCTCGATCTAATGAACCTGAGTTCATGACCTGAGTTGAAACCAAGAGTTGGACACTTAACTGTCTAAGCCACTTGGGCACTCCAGAAGGTTCATAGCTTGTACTACATTTATCTCTAATGGGAATTTACCAGTGTAAAAATAAGTAACCATTGCTAGTTTGATCTATTAAAAGTACACACACACACAGACACACACACACACACACACTTAGGAAATATAAAGGACATATATCTAATTCAATTTATCACTTATTTGTGTGCAAAATTATATGTGAATTAATGATACTATCACATATATACATAAATTTTGTTGCACAGTAATATAAATCTAGAAGATAAATTTAAATAATTATTTGATTGTAAGCCTTTAAAAAATGGCTAACATTTATTGAGTGCCTTCTAAGTATCCAGAGCTACTCTAAATGTTGTAAACACACAGGTGAATAAACAAATACTAATTCATGCCCTCAAGTAGCTTACATTTTGGGAGGAGAAATAGTCAACAAACATATATAGTATGTTACGTGGTAATAAATTATATGAGATATAAAGCAGGAAAGAATTTAGAAACTCTTAATAAAGGGGAGAGTTATTATAACCTAAAGTGATAAAGGAAGAAGGACTCACTGAGAAAGTACTTTAGAATATACACAGAAGGCAGAAAGAGAGTGAATATCATCATTATCTAGGAACACCATTCTGGAAGGGGAGAGAGTAAGTACAAAAATCCTGCAACAGGTACAAGCATGGAGTGTTCAAGTAACTGCAAGACTGATGTAACAAGTTGTAAGGGTTAGGAGAAACAAAACCAGAGGTCATATAAATAAGGAGAGTCAGATGATATGGAGACTTGTAGCGACTGGCCTGGCAGCTGTAATCCATGTGGTTCAACAGCAGCATCAACACTGGCTGCACAACATGGATTTAAAGCCAAACTTCACATTTCACATTTCTTCCTCATAACTAACTCCCTTAATTGAACTTTAAAGTAAGCATTGATGTCGTCATATAGCAATTATGGGAAGGAGGACAAATCAAAGTTATTTCTGAGTTTAGTCTGAAATGAAGAGGAATAATAGTTCAGGTT
The DNA here is from genome assembly GCA_004023965.1 of Spilogale gracilis. Classification (NCBI taxonomy): domain Eukaryota; kingdom Metazoa; phylum Chordata; class Mammalia; order Carnivora; family Mephitidae; genus Spilogale; species Spilogale gracilis. The sequence goes on from PITA01003403.1 coordinate 69,708, forward strand.
AAATGGCTTTTTAGGTTAAATGGAGTGGAAATCCCTGTGACATATGTAAGTTGAGCCAATTGTATCAAGCAATAAATCACATAAATTCCAGTTAACAATTATTTTTGCATTAGATTAGCCTCCATACTTTCTTCTCTTGATCCTTTGCCATTCCCTAACTTTCCCTGCTAGAAGTTCTTTATTTTGTAAAAGTAATGAGCAAGTTTTACCTAGCTCAATTTCAGTAGAAGAGAAAAAATCATCAATAATATCTTAAAGTTTGAATGTGTAACTTACATACTAAGAAAATAACCATTTTTCCACTTACATTTTTTGAAGAAAAAAGTATATAAGTTACTGAATAAATAAATAGAGGAGAAAGGGCAAATCTCCATTACAGACAAATTTTTTAGAGATAAATTATTTATTTATTTTAAATATCTTATTTATTTATTTGACAGCTAGAGAGGGAACACAAACAGGGGTAATGAGAGAGGGAGAAGCAGGTTTCCTGCTAAGCAGGGAGCCTGATGCAGGGCTCGATATAGGACTCAGGGATCATGACCTGAGCTGAAGGTAGACGTTTCATGAGTGAGCCACCCAGGCATCCTTAGAGACAAATTTAACCTTTTCTTAAAGAACATAGAAGAATATTTTAAAAAGTAAAATGCATAATATGCTGAGGAATGGGACAAAATTATCAATTATTTTAGTACTAATATTAAGGCAACAAAATTTTCACTTGGATATTTTGAAAAACTGTGCATCTTAAAATTTAAAGGAAAGGTTAACAATAGATGCATATCTAAAACTTAGATAAATATAGGAAAAGTTGGAATTGATCTATTATTCATCAAGATATAAATGCTATTGTAATAAGTCATAAAACATTATAATAGAAACATAAATCTACTAATGGAATAGGTCCAGATTTATATGGAAACTTGACAATGTTAACATTGAATGGCAAATTAATAATGAAAGGGATGATGGGCTAATTTGGTGATGGATATTAAGGAGGGTACTTGTTGTATTTAGCACTGGGTGTTATATGTAAGTGATAAATCTCTAAATTCCACTCCTGAAATCAATATTACACTATAAGTCAACTAACTAGAACTTAAAGAAAAAATTAGAAAAAATAGTAAAGAGTTAAGTAAAATAGTTCACACTCTACAAAATGAAATATTTTCTAATACGACATACAAACTAGGAATCGTGGTGGGTAAAAATTTAAGTATGAAAAGTGAAGTTTCGCAGAATATCGTTTTGAATCAGAGATTGGAAAATATATCTTTAAAAAATCTCTAATAGTACACACTAAGCAAATAAAGAAAGAAACAATAGAATTGATTAATTTGTTTTAATAGACACGTTTTTTATTTACTTGAAAGAGAAAGAAAGCATGGGCAAAGGGAGGAGCAGTTTCCCACTGAGCAAGGACCCCAACACAGTCAGATCCCAGGACCCTGAGATCATGATCTGAGCTGAAGGCAGATGCTGAACTGACTGAGCCAACCATGTGCCTTATAGACATAAATATTTTAAAGAATTAAAACTAATTTTATAAAATCTCAAGAGACAAAGAATGCCTCCTGATTTCTTGATGACAATAGTACTTGTTACAAAACCATATAATAGTACAAAAAAACAAGAATAGATTGACATCTCAAAAAAAGGGAGATTAGACTGACATCGCTAATAAACATAGATATAAAAGTCCTCAACAGTGTATTAACAAGTCAAATTCATCATTACATAAATAATTATAGATCACAACCAAGTGAGAATTATCCCGAGTTTTAAAAGCTGTTTCAGAGATGCCTGGGTGGCTCAGTCATTGGGTATCAGTCTTCAGCTCAGGTCATGATCCCAGAGTCCCAGGATGGAGTCACATATCAGGCTCCCTGCTCAGCAGGAAGCCTAGTTCTCTCTCTCTCTCACTCCCCCTGCTTGTGTTCCCTCTTTAGCTGTGTTCTCTCTGCCAAATAAATAAATAAATAAATAAATAAATAAATAAATAAAATATTTAAAAATAATAAGAAAATAAAAAGCTGGTTCAATATTTGAAAATTAATATAATTAACAAGCTAATAAAAATATAATCATATTAATGGATACAGAATAAATACTTGACATAATCCAATGCTCATTTTTTTTTAAAAGATTTTATTATTTATTTGACAGAGAGAAACACAGACAGAGAGGGAACACAAGCAGGGGGAGTGAGAGAGGGAGAAGCAGGCTTCCCGCCGAGCAGGCAGCCTGATGTGGGACTCCATCCCGGGTCTCTGAGATCATGACCTGAGCCAAAGGCAGTTGCTTAACCAACTGAGCCACCCAGGTGCCCCCAATGTTCATTAAGGTTAACTGGGGTGCCTGAGTGACTCAGTCATTAAGTATCTGTCTTTGGCTCAGATCATGGTCCCAGGGTCCTGGGATTGAACCTTGCATTGGACTTCCTGCTTGGCAGGAAGCCTGCTTCTCCCTCTCCCATTCCCTCTGCTTGTGTTCCCTCTTTCGCTGTGGATCTCTCTGTCAAAGAAATAAATAAAATGTTTAGAAAAAAAAGAATGAGAGGAACTAGGTCAATTTGACAAAGAGCATCTACAGAAAACTTATAACTAACTTCATAATAGTGAAAGACTGAATGTGTTCCTTTTAAAAACTGGAATATGTCAAGGATATTTACTCTCACCACTCTTATCCAACCTAGCATCCAAAGTTCTAACTACTACAATGGGAAAAAAATAGAAGGTATACAGATTGGAAAGAAAGATATGAAGTAGTCTGTAATTGTAGATGATTGTCTATATAGAAAATCCGAAGGCATCTACCAAAAAGAAATCTCCTGGAACTAATAAGTTCATTCAGCAATTTTGCAGGATACAAGGGCATAGATGAATCAATCACATTCCTGCATAGAAATAATTACCATGTAGAACCAAAGTTAAAAACATAATATCATTTATAATCATGCCAAAGAGCATACAATATTTATATACCTAACAAAACATGTATAGAATTTACATGATGAGTTCTTTTAAGTGATGATGAAAGAAATAAAATAAGGCCAAAATAATGTAGAGAAATATTGGAAAATCCAACCTAGTACAGATGTCATTCTCTCTCAAATGATTTAAAGCCATATGCAATTCATATAAAAATCTAGTAAGGCCTTTTTTGTTGACATAGACAAACTTATTCTAAAATTAATGTAGAAAGAATAATTGGGGGTCTGGCTATTCTACTTTACATGAGACCTGCTATATAGGCACTGTGAACAAGGTAGGTGTGATAGAAAGATATTGTGGTAGAGGCATAGACATGTTGATCATTGTAACAAAATAGAGGATCCTGAAATAGAGGCACAGAAATATGTTTAACTGATTTTTGATAAAGAAGAAAAAGCAATCCAATGGAGAAAGGATAGCCTTTTGAACAAATAGTGCTAGAACAACCTGACATCTGTAGCTTTCCCCAACCTCTGCTAAATAAATAAATAAATAAATAAATAAATAAATAAATAAATGAAATAAAGAATGGAAAAAAGAAAGAAAAAAGAAATTTGAAAATTTGATTCAGATCATGACCTTTTTATAAAATATAATTTTAACTACAGTAGGTGTTAGCAAGGATGAAAGAAAGGGAAACTCTCTCACAGTATTGGTGGGAATGCAAACTGATACAGCCACTCTGAAAAACAGTATGGAGTTTCCTCAAAAAGTTAAAAATCAAGCTGCCCTATGATCCAGCCATTGCACTACTAGGTACTGACCCTAAGGATACAACAATACTGATTCAAATGGATGCATGCACCCTGATGTTTATAGCAACATTATCAACAATAGTCAACTAATGGAAGGAATTCAAATGTCCATTGACTAATGAAGTGATTATATATATGTATATACACACACATACATACACACACATACATACACACACATACAGAGAGAGAGAGAGAGAGAGAGATGTGTACATACACATACACACACAGCCATGGAAAGAACCGAAATCTTGCCATTTGCAACAATGTGGGTGGAGCTAGAGTGTATTATAGTAAGCAAAATAAGTCAGTTAGAGAAAGACAAATACCATATGATTTCATTCAAATGTGGAATTTTAGAAACCACACAGAAAAACATAGGGGGAAAAAAGAGAGAGGCAAACCATAAAACAGACTTAACTATAGAGAACAAACCGAAGGTTGCTGGAGGGAAGAGGGTGGAGGGAAATGGGTTAAATGGATGATGGGTATTAAGGAGAGCTCTTGTTGTGAGGATCATTGGGCATTATTATTACATGACGAATCACTAAATTCTACTCGTGAAACTAATATCATGCTATATGATAACTGGAATTTAAATAAAAACTTAAACAAAAAGACAAATACCATATGATTTCACTCATATGCAGAATTTAAGAAACAAAACAAATGACCACAGTGGGGAGAAAAGAGAGGCAAACCAAGAAACAGACGTTTAACTATAGAGAACAAACTGATGGTTACCAGAGGGATGGGGGTGGAAGGACAGATTAAATAGTTGATGGGGATTAAGGAAGGCACGTTCCATGAGGAACACAGGAGTTAGTTGTTAAGTGCTGAATTGTTAAATTCTACACTTAAACCTAATATTGCATTATATGTTAAATGAAATTTAAATCAAAATTTGGGGGAAAAATCAAAAAAATGAATCCATATTTATTTATCTATCTATCTATTTATTTATTTATTATCATTTATGTATTTGTTTATTTACTTGAGAGACAGTGAACATGAGCAGGGGGGAAGGGCAGAGAGGCAGAATGAAAGGAAAAAGCAGATGCCCCACTGAGCAGGGAACCTGATGTGTGGCTCAGTTCCAGAACCCTGAGATCATGACTTGGGCTGAAGTCAGATGTTTAACCCACAGAGCTGCCCAGGGGCCCTGAATCCAGATTTAAATGAAAATACAAATAAATAAAATTTTCATGAAAAAAAAGTAAGAAAAAACAATTAGGATCTAGGGCTAGGCAAAATGCATGATTCATAATAAGAAAAATTAATAAATTAAAATTGCTCTGTCATGGACCCTATTAAGAGCATAAAAGCACAAATTTCCAAGTGGAAAAAAAATTGCAAACTTTATATCAGGCAAAAAAACGTATCTAGAATATAACAATGACTCTCAAAACTCAGTATCTAAAACACACACACACACACACACACACACACCAGCAAAAAAACAATGCAACTAGAAAATGTGCACTTTGGGGTGCCTGGGTGGCTCAGTTGGTTAAGCGACTGCCTTCAGCTCAGGTCATGATCCTGGAGTTCCAGGATGGAGTCCCCCATCAGGCTCCCTGCACAGCGGGAAGGCTGCTTCTCCCTCTCTCACTCCCCGTGCTTGTGTTCCCTCTCTAGCTGTGTTTCTCTCTTTCAAATAAATAAAATCTTAAAAAAAAAAAAGAAAGAAAATGTGCACTTAGAAATGCAATTAGAAAATGTGCAAAAAGTAAAAATGGGTACATTTTACCCAAGAGGATATACAGATGGTAAATAAATACATTAAAATGTGTTCAACATCATTAGTCCTTAAGGAAATGCAAATACTAAGCCACAATAACATATTGATATACAAGTATCAAAATAGAAAAAATAAAACAAAACAATACAATGAAAACCTATATGCTGGCAAGGATGGATAGATGATTGATAGATAGATGATAGATAGATAGATAGATAGATATAGATAGATAGATAGATAGATATAGATAGATATATATATAGATATATAGATATAGATATATTGATATATATATATCTACTTAAAAATACTGGTAAATACTGGGAATATACAATGACATAACCACTTTGGATAATAAATTGTTTTTTGTTTTTTTGTTTTAAGATTTTATTTATTTAGTTGACAGCGAGAAAGACAGTAAGAGAGAGAACATAAGCAGGGGGAGCGGGACAGAGAGAGGCAGGCTTCCTGCTGAGCAAAGAGTCCAACGCAGGGCTTGATCCCAGGACCATGGGATCATGGCCTGAGCCTACCGCAGAAACTTAACAACTGAGCCACATAGGCACCCCAGACTGTTTTTGTTTTGTTTTTGTTTTTATAAAACTAAGCATATAATTATTATACAATCCAACAATTGCCCTCTTGGACTTTTATCTTAAAGAAATGAAAATCTATGTTCACACAAAAACTTGAACACTATTGTTCCTAGAAAATTTATCCATGACAGCTAAAACTGGAAATAACCCGGATGTCCTTTAATTGTATATTCATATGATACAACACTACTCAACAATAAATAAGAACCAACTATTGACACATGCAACAGCTAGGATGAATCTCCTGGACCATTATGTCGAATGACAGCACTGGGTGTGGTGCATAAACAATGAATCTTAGAACACTGAAAAAATAAAATAAATTTTAAAAAAGAGCCCTATAAGTTTATATTTATAAATGTACTTATAAAATAACTCTTTATAAAAGAATTTATATTTATAAAACACTCTTATAATGACAAAATGTAGAAATGGAAGCAGATTAACTAGTTCCAGGAGTTAAGAATGGGGAGAATGGGGGCACGCCTGGGTGGCTCAGTTGGTTAAGCAATTGTCTTCGGCTCAGGTCATGATGCCAGAGTCCCACGATCCAGCCCTGCATTGAGCTCCCTGCTCAGTGGGAAGCCTGCTTCTCCCTCCCTCACTCCCCATGCTGTGTTCCCTCTCTAGCTGTGTTTCTGTCTGTCAAATAAATAAATAAAATCTTAAAAAAAAATAATAGGGGGAATGGGTGCAGCTATAAAAAGACAATAGAAGATATCCTTTTGTTGATGTAATCATTATGTATGTTGACCATTTCAGTATCAGTAACCTGGTTGTGATTTTGTAGTGTAGTTTTGCAAGATGTTATCATTAAGGGAAAACAATTATCCTGTATCATTTCTTACTACTACATGTGAATTTGTAATTATCGCAAAGTAATTAAATTAAAAATACACCTATTTCTATAATGTGGATATTATAGATGATGTTAAGATTTAGTTGAAAAGTTGGAAGAAGATGGTTATACTTCCTAAATTTGAGAAGCATGATTATAGAGACTTCAAATGAAATTATTATAATAAATAGAAGTGAACAATTTATAAAATATAGGTAAACTATGAACATATAATTCATATAAGATAATATTCAAATGGATAAAAAGAGTATAGAAAGATGTAAAAATTCACTGAGAATGAAATCAAGAAGTTATTACCACCCACTCACCATGTCTGCAAAAATTATCAATTTAAAATCTGTCTAGTGTTTAGAGAGTGGTGGGAAAATATAATTCATGCTACATTTGCATTTGATGTGAGAAATACTAGTACAGACTTCTAGAGAACAATCTAGTACTTAGTAAAATTCAACATGTATACATACACATATACATCGCACACATGCACATACACCACAAAATCTAAGACTTAGCAACCTAGAAATCCTTCTTTGTACATAACCCAGTATAACTGACTCAGTATTCCATTAGGAGATATGTACAAAGATGCTCATGTCAATGTAGTGTATAGTAGAGAGAAATTTAAAACAAGTTAGGTATCTAGATATAGGCAGAGTAAGGTGGACAAAACTTATTATTATAGAAACACAATATTGCCACTAACTTAATAAAAATTTTGGGAATCTACCTATCTATCTATCATCTATCTATCTAGCAAACAAATCCATGCTATTGATTTACAAGTACACATGCAATTATAGTGATATATATCTAACACATTAAAGGGATTGACAATCTATGGGGGACTTAACAATGGGGTTAAAAGGAATAAAAATTAAAGTAAATATAATTGATTTTATTGAAAAATTAAATATTTCATTGATAATGCAGTATATCATTGTGTAGGTCTTTCTCTCCTGTTCTAGAAATGGTGACCAGAGTCCAAAATCAAAAACAGAGTAGTCTTAATTACCTGGACCCTTCCCAGAGGGCTTATTACATATTTAGAGATGGCTGAACCAGCTGGACTACCTCCAACCATGACCACAGCAACCACTTATCTCTCAATGTACAGCTTCTAAAATATCCAAAATTACTAGGGTGGTAGAGCAGTTCTCTACCAAAGAGGGACTATAGTAATTCTTTTCTGATTTGCCCCACATGATGAAATATTTCCATTCCATAAGCCAAGTGAAAAATGAAAATCCCCAGTGTCACTCAAAGAGCTTGAGAGAGCAGAGATATCTACACTACAAAATCTATAGTAATTCTTTTACTTTGAGGATTGTATTCCAGAGACAGAGACAGAGATAGAATATTCCAGGACCAGAGATGTGTTTGGATCCACTCAGTTGAATCTGCCAGGTTGCCTGGAGAAATAACTCTATGAATTTCTGAACAACATGCTGCATTAAAAAAAAAAAAAATGAGGTCTGTGTTGGAGAGTATGTGGAGAAAAGGAAAACCTAGTACACTGTTGGTGAGAATGTAAATTGGTGCAACCACTATGGAAAACAGTATGGAGGTTTCTCAAAGAGTTAAAAATAGAAATAGCGTCTAATCCAGTAATTCCACTACTTTTTCCCCAAAGAGAAGAAAACAATAATTTGAATAGATATATGCTTCCCCACATTTATTACAGCATTGTTTACAATAGTCAAGGTATAAAAGCAATCTAAGTGTCCCCTGATAGATGGATGGATAAAGATGTGGGTATGCATATATACAGTGGGATATTACTCAGCCATTAGAAAAAAAAAAAAAAAAAAAGAATGAGAACTTGTCATTTAGCACAACATGGATGGACCTAGAGGGTATTATGCTAAGTGAAATAAGTCAGGCATAGAAAGACAAGAATCTAAAAAATAAAACAGACAAATAAAAAAGACTTTTATTTATTTATTTATTTATTTATTTATTTATTTATTTATTTATTTTAAAGATTTTATTTATTTGACAGAGAGAAACACAGCCAGAGAGGGAACACAAGCAGGAGGAATGAGAGAGGGAGAAACAGGCTTCCTGCCGAGCAGGGAGCCTGATGTGGGACTCAATCCCGGGTCTCTGGAATCACGACCTGAACCAAAGACAGTTGCTTAACCAACTGAGCCACTCAGGCACCCCTAAACAAGACTTTTAAATATAGAGAACACACTGGTAGTTTCCAGGGCAAGGTGGATAGGGGGATGGGCAAAATAGATAAAGGGGATTAAGGGGTACAAAATTCCAATTATAGAATAAGTAAGTCACAGAGATGAAAAGTAGAGCATAGGGAATAAAGTCAATAATATTGTAAAGTGGGGCACCTAGGTGGCTCAGAGGGTTAAACCTTTGCCTTCGGCTCAAGTCATGATCTCAGAGTCCTGGGATCCAGACCCACATCGGGCGCTCTGCTGGGCAGGGAGACTGCTTCCTCCTCTCTCTCTGTCTGCCTCTCTGCCTACCTGTGATCTCTCTCTCTCTATCAAACAAATAAATAAAATAATTTAAAAAATATTGTAAAGTGCTGAGTAGTGAGAGATGTACCTACACTTATCTTAGTGAGCATCGAGTAGTGGGTTGAAGTTTCTAATAAATATGTTGTGTACCTAAGACTAACATAAAATTATATGTCAATTCTACTCCAATAAAAAAAAAGTCTCAGCCACACATTCACTTATGTGAAGTCTAGAAATCTGCAGTGCAAGGTCATACCGATCATGACATCTGTCTGATTCTTCTTTTGCTGAAAGAGACTTCTTTGTAATAATATCATCCAAAACAGAATAAATTTAATATCAATTTGTCTGGCCATCAGGTTCCTAAAAAGATGCACTAACAATTTAAAACAGACTATATAGGCCAAGAGGATTACACTAAAGATATTTATCAGCAATGTCTCAAAAATTATATTCTTCACAGATTTATAGAAAAATTAAAAATAAAAGAATTAATGTAAATTAGAAATATGAAATCCATCTTTGGTACCCTACTGTCTCTTGCCCCTCCTACTTGATCTATCCCCATACCTTAAATGTTTTATGGACCAATTACTGCCTTAAATACATCCATTTTTGGCCATATCAACTGCCATCATCACAGGCTATGTTAGCATCATCTCTACACATCAGTATTCTAATTGCCTCTAGATTTCCATAATTCACATTGGCTCTTTCCAGTTAGTTTACTACACTGTCATTAAAAAATACAGTTTAAATCACTCTGTCACCCTAGTGCCACACTCTATTCTCACTTAAAATATTTCAAGGCTATTATATTGTTTATATGTTAGAATAAAAAAAAATAGGGAAAAAAGTTCATGTGGCCTTTAAGTCTCTGCGTGAGACGGAGGCTGAATATGCCTATTGGTCAAACAAAATTAAATTTACTAGGTATACCACAATTTGGAGAAATGTTCCCTTGACAGAATCCTCATAGTATCACAGAAAAAGGCCAGGGGAGCATATTTATGAAATTTTAAAATCTGGACTCAAGTGGTATAAAGAGAATCTTTCAAGGCAGGGAGCTTAATTAGGATTGGGCACATTTTGTATCATAATAGTAGTGGAAGTTTTAGCGACCCAGCTTAGAAGTGAGTTTTAAGTAAACTGTTATTTGATAAATGAGTTGGTTGTCTATGACAGCAATGCATTCTTCTGTTCAGTGAACTATTTCCCAGATTAGTTTGTTCAGATAGATTGGTCTGTAGGAATTTACCAAAGGAACCAGAGAAGTATTTATTGGTTTATAGCCTATTTTCCTGAATAAGAATTTTTTGAAGGCAATAAGAAAGTCTTGTTGATTCAGGTGGCCTCAGTTCTTAGTCCTTGATAGTTAAACTATGTAGAAGGGAAAGGTCCTAGTTCTCATTCTTCAGCTAGAGTTTACATTAATTTTCCTCTTGCTCCTTCAGCCACAGTTCTTACATATAGTCAGGGACTCATTTACACCATGATCCCTCTTCCAGTAGTGTCTTTGCATATGCATTCTGTCTATGTAGAATGTGCCTTCTTTCCTCTTTTTATATTCTAAACTCCCATGTCTTCTTCATAGATAAGTAAATTACTTAACTAAGGTCTTTCCTGACACTTCTGACTTGGTTAAACCAGTCTATTTTGTGCTTTCATAGTTTCATGAATTTCTCATTTGTAGCACTGCTATAATTTTATTTTGTTTGATTGATTCTTTGGTTAAAGAGTAACTCTTCCACTAGACTAAGATCTGAGAGGTAGGTTTCATTTTGGCTTGACTCCCTCATAGACCCTCAGTATCTATTATATTATCAGCCACATATTAGTTACTCAAAAGTTTGGAAGAATGCAAAATATTCTTCTGCCTTAATAATTCTTTTTACCTTCTACAGAAATTTGTATCCAGACTAAACTCTTTGGTCATGTAATTATCTCCAACAATCTTGAACTTATCACTGGGGAGAAGATTCTATGGAATAAAGAAATAGTTTTTGCAATAAGCAGGATGGAGACTAAGAATCATAAAATTTAAATGTTTAAAGATTATGACCTTTTTTAAAAACCAAAATTGCTGAATTGGGACTTATCAATATGAAAGATGTTAACCAAACTGATTTATGATAAATAAGATTATTCAAAACACTTTATTATATAAGAAGAAACTATTCAAAATAGGAAAATTTTTCTCACTTTTCATTTCATAGTGTTTTCTCAAAAGGATATTGTGTACCCAAATGTAAATATGGAACTCCAAGTTTAGCATCTGTGAACAATATGAAAATGCTTTAACTCATAATAGTTACATATACTGCAAAATTAAATATGAGAGTACTGTTTTAAAAGTATGTATTTTTTTCATTTTTTTCATGAATTCAGTTCACTTTTATGTCATGGAAGAAACTATCTATTGAGTATACAACCACACATATACATATACACAAACACACTCTTAAGGCATATGAGAGAAAGCAATAAAACATCAAATCATTTAAAAAATAAACCAAATAAACCATTTGTCAGTTTCAGCAGTAGGCCATAGGCTAAACTTTAGTGAACTGAAATTGCATAACATTTATTAAGCATCTACCAAGGCCTAACATTAAACAACACTGCAGATACAAGGGCATTAATCCTACAGGATTGACCCTCATGACTTAATCACTTCCTAAAGCCCTCTTCCCCATACTATCACACTGGGGATTAAGATTTCAATTTACAAATTTTAGAGGGACACAATTACTCCATAGAAACAGTTATGGTGGTATGCCTAGGTGGTTCAGTCATTTAAGCTGAGCCTGTGACTGAGGTCATGATCTCAGGGTCGTGGAATCAAACCCCGTGTCAGGGTCCATGATCAACAGGAAGTCTACTCTTTCTCTCTCTGCTCCTTCCCCTGCTTGTGCTATCTCTCTCATTCACCCTCATAAACAAACAAACAAACAAACAAACAAATAATAAATAAGTATCTTTAAAAAACAACAGTTAAGGCAATGAGAATGGGATGTGGGATGCTGACAGGGACATGGCTTTCTGGAAGAGAAAGGGTAAGTTTGTTGCAGACTAATTAACATAATTTAAAGGATGACCATTGGAATAAATAGCAAGTATACTGACCATTCCATAAGGCCAGTTGGGCAGTAAACAGTCCTCTACTCCATTGCCTATTAATGAGTTGTTATAAGCTGAGTACTGAAAAGTAGTGTCAGAGATAGTTTCTGAAAACTATCTTGTTGCTTATTACCTTTCTAGCAGGGAAATTCCTTGCCAATCTGGTGGTCACCCTACTGTAATAATTAATACTAAGATTCATCCTAGATAGCCAGAAGTTTCCTCTCCCTTTCAGATAATAAAGAGGTTAAGTTCCTATGCCAGGTGAGAATGAAGGAAAATTGATGAGTGTTGTGGGCAGAAATCAGACCAACTGTGAGTATTTTGATTCTATTCAAAGATGAGGGAGTGAAGTTTATAATGTTTGTTAAGGAAGTTGGCAACAGCTGCACTGTCTTAGATCTTACTTTCTCTTGGTGTCTACTATGTCAACTTTAGATAGATACAAAAATGTGTCAAGAAAAGATCTCAATGTTTTACTACAGTGAGTTTTAACTCATGTAAGGGAGCTTTTACTCTCTCTGGAAATTTCTCTGATCATAAGAAAATTGTCCTACCCATTAAGATGAAACCTGGTGCAAATTTAAGAGATATATTCATGAAGATGGGCTCCTTTAAAAAGTGTTGCTATGTGGGTCAGTGAAGGCTGAGTCAGCCAGTCAGTGGCTTCAAAGCCTATGGCCCCAGAGAGAAATAAATATGCCTTCAGATGTGATGTTAAGTAATCCCCAAAGCTAAAATAAATGAGGTCAATAATAATGACCTTATTACCTGGTATAGGGCATTGGGAGGACCAAAAACATTGAAAGTTTGAGCTTTCAGCAATAACTTTAGAAATAATTCATCTAGCTTGTTATTCATTTGTTTTATACTGAGAATCATTCACTCCCTCCATATCCCCAATCTCTACTTCTCCTCCACTATGACCCAGTTACTTTAAAATTAAAAAAAAAAAAAAAAAGGATTAGGTATCATAGCAAGGTCTCTTTGTTTTCAAAGTGTACTAAAGTCTATGCACACCCATGGAGTATGCTGAGGACTTTTGGAGAAATGAATACTTCTCATTTTTATGCCTCTGTCCAACATGATCCTATGGGGGATTAGATGAATGATTTTAGCTGAGGGGGTTTGGGCAAGACTACTAGTGGGGAAGTGAGGTCCACATGATCATATAGGTGGGTCCTGATAAGATCCTATTGGTTTGATTCAATATACAGTTATTTCTTCTACATTGAATGTATTATAGGAAATAATATGCTATATGCTTGTACTTCCTATATCACATTAATATGAGATACAATTTTCCTGACAGAAAAAGTCCAGCAATAGAGAAGTACTAATGGGACATACTCTCCTATATGCCACCAGTTGGTAGATGAAAATTTAATGTGACTGCTTCTATCCTCTGATGCCTAAATTTTTCACTGTTTAATTGATGTTCTCTCAGCCATCTTCTCAATTGTCTTGGCAAGTCAGAGCCTCAATTATCCTAATCATAAATGTTATCAAATCTCTGCCAGCAGGAATGACAGATAAATAATTACATAATTCAGATGACTATTTAACAAGTAACATTTCTAGGGACTAAGTGGACATATTCATAATGCTTAATTCTGAGGGCAGTCAAGGAAATCAGTTATTTCTTTGGAAAACAGTCTGACCAAGAAAAATAAAGCTTAGCATCTTTTTGGAATTTTGAGATATTAAAGATGACATATGTCTCATTAATGTATTCTTCTTAATCTTTTATATTGGCTGGTCCACAAAGAAATACCCTTTTAGCGGGGCCCAGACTAATATGCTATTTGGAACCTGTCCATCTAGCTGTGGCATGCTCTCTGTCTTTGTGGTGCCCCAACCCAAATGATTTTTTTGGATTGCAATCTCTGACTGAGATCTTGCTGATGAAGTCTCCAACAAGAAGTCTATACCCAAAGGCAATCCTTAGAGTTTTGGATTCATTGCTTTCCTGACATCACTATCAAGTAGATGCCTTTTGAACGCAGCTATTAGATTGTTACTAAAATCTTGTCAAAACTGAATGCCTGACCAAGGTTGCTTTGTGACTCTCTTGCCTGATATTGTCATTATAGAGTAAATCAACTTGTACTCAATAACTAACAAGGTGGAAAGAAGCCCAAAGGTTTACTTGTCCATTGAAAATGGTATTTTAAAAAAATACAACCTGCCTAATCCCAATAGCATCTTGGTATTACATGAAACAAACAAACAAACAAAAAAATGGTAGTAATCCTTTACTCAACCATCCTAGAGCAAAGCTTTAAGCTCATTAAGTCTGTCAATTATCTAGGTTCCCTTAAATGCCTGGACTAGCTTCAGTGCTGATTCATCTAAGATAAAATGCACTATTATCACAGTGAGGCTGTTTAGCCTTAAAATCAGCTATGTAGAGCTAAAAGTAGACAGGCCTACTCTGGTTAGTGGGCAGAACTCAAAGCCATTCTTATAACTCTAGCCAATCCCTTGATGAACATTGTAATATTTCACTGACTCTTGGATTATTGCCAATGGCCTGGAAATTTCATCTGCCACTTTGGAAACTGCAGACTGGCATATTAAAGACACCCCTTTTGGGGACCATGAGCTCCAGAAAAAAAATTGGGCTGCTTATAAAAAACATTTAGGTCGGGGTGCCTGGGTGACTCAGTTGGTTGAGTGACTGCCTTCGGCTCAAGTCATGATCCTGGAGACCTGGGATCGAGCCCCACATCGGGCTCCCTGCTCGGCGGGAAGCCTGCTTCTCCCTCTCTCACTCCCCATGCCTGTGTTCCCTCTCTGGCTGTGTTTCTCTCTGTCAAATAAATTAAATCTTTAAACAACAACAACAACAACAACAACAACAACAACAAACATTTAGGTCACTTAGGCAGATAAGAAGAGTAAGGACCCATTTGGTGGTAAGTAAAACTACAGGTACGCTGCTGTTTAAGGCTAAATCGTTCAAATTGTCACCATTACTACCTGAACCGATCACTTAGCAGACATGAAACATATTCAGCATTATATCTGCAACAATATGAAGTATCCCATGTTTCTCTTTTGTCTGTAACCCAGCATCCATGCTACTTCAGCAGCTAACTTGTTCACTTCAAACTAGTATAAAACCTCAGACACTTCATAACCTTTGACACCTATAAATAAACACTTTAAAATCCATTATTTGGCATATTTAATAGTTTTCACATATTATACTTAGATTATGGAATGCATATGTATGCATGTGTATGGGAACATGTCTTAGTGTTGCAGTCAAAAAATATATTTACAAAATATAATTCTAAGCATGCATAAAAGTGGTAACTTTTGGATTATTCAGAAGAGTAGTTTCCAAGACCTGCTTTGTAGAGACAATGCTAACTGAAGTGCCAGCTTACATAGTTCCCCTAAGTAAAACTCTTGCAGAAATAGATATTAAATCTTTAAGATTACTATTACTTAAGAACAGAAATATTTCACTCACTCAGTATTCCTATCAGCAACAAGTCGTAATAGGTTAACAGTTGTATTATCCAACAGATATTACCTTCTTGTTGTTTTGATTTTTCTTTTTTACATTTCAGTATGTTACTTATTTGCAGGAATTATCAATTTAGTAGCTTTATTATCCAATAAGTTAATTTTTCAAAAACACTGAAGCCTCTATGAACTATTATAAATGTTAGTGAAAGCAAAATATTGAATTCCAAGAATGGGTGGTAGATTTGAAAATCTATGATTTAAGTTATTGTTAATAAGCAAGAGTTTGTTTTTTTCCCAAAATTGTATTTCTTTTTCCATGAGAAAATAGATTTATTAGATCTACTGCCATGCAAGCTAATGCATTACTTTCCACCAAAACAAAGGACAACCATGGGCTGGTTTTCATTGCCACAGAAAACAGATGAGAATTTCAAAAGTTAGTTATTTTGGATTGTTTCCTACATATACAGCACCAGTGGAAAAAATCGCCCCCATTCTTAATATTGGAAAGTAAATATTCCCTCAACATTTAGGAAGCTTCTTTATCAGTAAACAGAGTCACGGATAAGGAAATAAATGTTTTACGGACATGCATACTGGTTTCTCCCCATAAGAGGAAAAGAACCGTCCTGCACAATTGTTCTGAGAGTCCATGTCATGCAAAACATTTGATGGAAAAGTGTCACCCAAAAGGATTTTGTGAGGAGAGGAATATGTTTGACTTCTTCTTTGAATGTTTAGAAATCATTTTGTATTTTGGCTTCTTTCTTCTCCTAGGAGTTGGTTACATGGAAAATTATTTTCACACATATAACAATTCCAGCATCGCTAATTGAAGTGTCTTGCAACTATTGACTTGTTACTAAGTTTTAGCAACCACCCTGTGAGGTTGGGCAACATAATGAAATTCCTTTTCAAGAAAAAGGCAATAATGGTATAATGAAACTCTATTTAAGCTTCTGCATGAGAAAGTAGCAAAGCAGATTCCAGTGCAGAGTTTTCTGAAAGTTTTACTTCATTCTTGTTGTCTGTCTATATATAATACACAAAGTAAATGTCACATCTCTTTCTTTTCATCTATTTTTTCTCATTTATCTGTTAGATAATTTTTAAGAACAAATCGGAGAGTCTAGAAGTCTTACTGACACAGACATTATGTTTTCAGAAAACTTGAAAAATTCCTAGTTATTATACCAAGTTCATATTATTAAACCAAATTCATGACTTGCAATTAACCAAAATGGGCATGACACCTTAAGTTATCACTTGAAGATGCATAGTTTTAGTTATGACTGTTATGCTGTTTCTGAGAGAAGTCATAGAAAAGATTGAAAATATGACTGCCAAAAAGTTTGACTACTTGTGGGGTGTGTGAGTGGCTCAACTGGTTAAAGCATCTGACTCTTGATTTCAGCCAGGTCATGATCTCAGGGTTGTGAGATTGAGCCCTTTTCTCTTGCTCTCCCTCTGTCCTTCCTCCTCCATTCATGCCTTCTGTCTAATAATAATAATAATAATAATAATAATAACAATAAATTAATTTTTAAAAAGTTTGACTACTTGAATTCAGTCTCTGTAATCTTTTTAATCTTGAACACAAGATGCAGGAAGGTTTGGCTTTCTCTGAATAACTGACTGTCCAAATCACCCAGAATGGTACATGGGGTATAGTAAGTATGCAAGTATTCAAGCTACCCATATTTTGGAGTTTCTAAAGTATTAGTTAAATTGTTATTGCTTTTTCCCATTGTATTTAATTCGTATCCGAGGTAAAACAAACGTTGGCAAAATAGAATGTTTATCATTTTAAGAAGTCAGAATTCTGCAGGAAACATTGCTATTAAAATATACTGATTTTGGGGTGCCTGGGTGGCTCAGTTGGTTAGGCAACTGCCTTCGGCTCAGGTCATGATCCTAGAGACCCGGGATCCAACCCCACATCGGGTTCCCTGCTCGGCGGGAAGCCTGCTTCTCCCTCTCTCACTCCCCCTGCTTGTGTTCCCTCTCTGGCTGTGTTTCTCTCTGTCAAATAAATAAATAAAATCTTTAAAAATATATATATATACATATATATATCTATATATATTTTTTTTCAGATGTACTGGAATTACTATGAGGAATATTACTGTGATATTTACACAATAAGAACTTTATCGTTTGTTTTGTAAAGAATATAAACTTAATAAAGTTCTACAAATGGAGCTCCTCTTTCAGAAATATGGTCAGGTGTGAGTTTCACAAGAAATAAGTAGAACAGTGATTATGCTTCAAGTAAAGAGAGCTACTACAATCCACATAAACTATTAAGACATTTTGATCCTAAAATAATTGGTTCATTTTCTGAATGTCCAAGTAACAATAATTGTAACTTTCTCATACTGGTTGTTCTTTTTTAATCCTCTTTGGGATCCAAGAGTCTAAAAAAAGAACAACAATACTCCCTTCCCCGAGTTCTGTATCAATTGAGGGTTGACTCTAGATGTGTCTTATCTGTGGGAAAGTAGGTTTCCTCACAGTTAAGATAACTACATTATTAGTGTCCAAACCAGGACACTTTCGAAAGAAAAAAAAGTAATGTTAATAATTATATTCAGCATAAATTGAGACCATCCTGACAAACCAGTGCATATGTTTACACTATTTATAATGAACCACAGATTTCAACAAATTCGCCCATCTTCTACAGACTGTGCTGAATGATCCCAGGCATCTCTGGTAGAAGCAAACCCTTTTTGCTTCATGCTGGAAAGAAGAAAATGGCATATATTCTCAGCAGGCAGATTTTCTCTGGAAAAGGAAAGAGTCGAGCCAAGCATTGTCAGTTTCTTCTCCCCAGATTTGCTGTGCCAAGCCTGCAATGTTGAAGGGGACTATCCGGGATGGACAGTAAGAAGTCAGGAGTTTCACACCAATGGCTGTCTTCTCCACATGTAAGAAAAAATCAGGGGTGAGTCAGAAGTGTTCCCTTCCCTTCCCCCAAAATGTTGTACTTCTGAATGCCAGTCCTTCTACATTCCGGGTTCATGCACTCAGTACTCCAAATAATGTGTATTTTAACAGAAAATCAAATAATGCATAGATCTTATTTCCAAAGACTACTCTTGAAAGGAATAATATAAAGTTTATTCTAAGAAGATGTTTCAAAAAATCTAAGACCAATTAGAGACTGTATTCAGAGCCTCTGGCCGTGAAGAGGAAAGGCGAAGGATTGGTGGAATCAAGAGTGTTAGATGTTGATATCTGAGTCTGAGAAAAGGTTTTGCTTCCCGCCTTCAGAGGAAGATCCTGGGATGCAGGTAGAAGGATGAAGCAGGAGAAGAAATCCAAGATAGGTTTATGCACAAGGGCTTGGTGAAACCCAGGCCCAGTAGTTAAATAGAGTAAAAGCACTTCATGTGACATCAGTGAAATAAGCCTAGTACAGAATGTGAGATGGTGTTATTATCTATCTATCTATCTATCTATCTATCTATCTATCTATCTATCTATCTATCTATTTAAGTGCAAGGGTAAATCAGAGACCCCATGGACCTTTTGCTTGGGAAAATGAAGTAGGGCAATAGTGGGGAGACCAGATTCGGATGGACTAAAGTTCAGTAGTCTTCCATTCCTCCCAAAGATGCCAACAGAATATGGAAATCCCGAGAATTTATAGTAATCACAAAGTGAAGGAAATAAATCCTAAGCTAATATAATGATTCTGGTTGTTTTAAAACAAAAATAGAGCAGGGAGAGATTGAGTCATAGAAAAACAGAATTGTAGTCATATTTATGTGTGTATTTATGTGTGTTATGCTGACGTTTTACATTTATGGACGCTTGACATCTTTTGAACACTCTTCCCATATTTGGATGGTTTGGGTAATTCTCTCCAAGAAGTAAAATTTGCTTGTCATTTCTCTTGTCCCTGCAAAAGGCTTTCATTTAGAAGTGAGCACTTTTGGGAAGTGGCAACAAGTAGATATTTTTGATAGGGTAAAGACAGAAACATACAGCTTTTGAATGGCAATACTGTAATTAATTCTATGTTCAGTGCCAGTTGTATTAGTTTGCTAAGGCTTGCATAGCAACTACCCCTAACTAAAATCACTTAAACAACAGAAAGTTGTGTATCACTATTCTAGAAGCTGATAGTCTGAGATCAAGGTGTTGGAAGGCTGGTTCCTTCTGAAGGCCATGATGGAGACTTTGTTCTATGCCCCTTTCCTAACTTCTTGTGTTTATTGCCAGTCTTTAGCATTCTGAAGCTTATAGATACATCATCCCAATTTCTGCCTTCACTGTCACATGTATTGTTTCCATGAGCTTTTTAGGGTCTAAATTTTACCTTTTTATAAGAAAACCAGACGTACTAGATTAAGGGACAACCCTAATGCAGTATGGCTGTATCTTTAATTAATTATGTCTGCACATTGCTTTCTGAGGTACTAAGGGTTAAGATTTCAAAATATGAGTTTTGGGACACAATTCAAACCACAACTTTAATATACTTACGTATTGTGCCATCTGTGTCATAGTGGAAGCAAAATGTATTTTTCTGCTCTTATAGCCCCTTCAGTGAATTTGAGATATTATTATTGGCCTTATAACCTCTAGGCCTGATTCTCTGTTCCTACAGACCCTCAGGCTACTTAAATTCTGTTTATCCACCTAAATAAGAATCCATCTTATATATTTATAAATATACAAGTAAATCTAAAGATGCACAGTGCATACAAAACACACACATACCAATTAAACTTCAACATTTTTAATGAAAATATCCAGTTAGTTTATTTTTTTAATTATTCCTTTTTAAGATTTCATTTACTCATTTGAGAGAGAGTGTAGTTTAGACAGTACAAGCAGGGAAAACAGCAGAGGGAGAGGAAGACTCCCTGCTAAGCAGGGAGTTAGCAGGATTCGGAGCTCCATCTCACAATCCCAGGACCATGACCTAAGCCAAAGGTAGATGCTTAACTCACTGAACCACCCAGGCAACCCTCCAAGGTCAGTTTAAGTTTGTATTCTTCTCAGTGTATTATCTAGGAGAGCAGCATATACTTTGTAGTGCTTCTACAAATATTTTTAATAACTAAATATTTAATATTTTTGTGTTGAAATTGGTTAATACATGAATAATCCTAAAACGCCCACCTATCACCTAAGATCTATGATTAAAGACCAAACCATACGTTTAGACACACCTTCCTTCCAGATATTCTTCATTTCTGCAACCAGACTATGAACTTTCTTTTAGAAGATAATATAGGTAACATAGATAATATAGATAATGTTATTATGGTGCCTATTTTCCTTTCATCAATTTTTACAGTGCAGTAAACATTTATACGTTTCCAGGTATCTTTTCTGGTTCAGTTTCCCCTAACATTTTAATTCTTTTTTTTTTGTCGTTGTTTTTGCTTTGTCTGAGTAGTGCTTTCTTGGTCAAAACCTGGATTGATTTTCCTTACTTCTACACTATTCTGGTTTTAACCTTGTCAACTCAGTTAATTAATTAGGTAATTGAAGGTTT
This sequence comes from Spilogale gracilis, assembly GCA_004023965.1. NCBI lineage: Eukaryota > Metazoa > Chordata > Mammalia > Carnivora > Mephitidae > Spilogale > Spilogale gracilis. The sequence continues at coordinate 91,244 of PITA01003403.1, forward strand.
TCTCACTTATATAGAACGGTGGTGTACAGGGTGCCTTGGTGGCTCAATGGGCTAAGCCTCAGCCTTCAGCTCATGTCATGATGTCAGGGTCCTGGGATCCAGCCCCGTGCCAGGCTCTCTGCTGGGCAGGGAGACTGCTTCCCCCTCTCTGCCTGCCTCTCTGCCTACTTGTGATCTCTCTCTCTCTGTCAATAAATAAATAAAATATTAAAGAAAAAGAAAGATATATGCAGTATTAGTATAAGAAATATTTTTCAGTTACATTAAATGATATAAGATGATTGAATAAATAATTTGTGTAAACTAAAATTGTGTGTAGCTTATATAAAGCATGAATAAACCACATGTTAGTGGAGAGTTTGGATTTCCATTAGAAATATATTAATTTAAAAAGGAGTTCTAACCTAAATACACATTTAATCTACATATCCACATCACCAGGATATCCATTAATATTATTAAAAGTAATTGAACTTGTATCTGTGACATTATGTAAATAACATCCTATCTAAGAAAAAAGGTATTAGGACTCTTCAAAATCTTATCACCTCATTACATGTATAAAAGTCTCTTCTATTAAAGTAAGATGTAAAATTTTACATTGAGAAAGTAAAGCAGAAAACTGCGCTGGCCACAAGAAAAAAAAACAACCCTTCTTTTTTAATCATTTGTGTTTAATATTAAATAAGCAAGGAAGGAAGACAATTTGAGCTAAAGACAAGAAATTAATATAAGGATAAATCATTTCTGAGCTGGATACAGACAGGAGGTTCAAGTATATTGCCTCCTTACTTAGATTGCACGTAAGTGGCAGATATTGGTAATCTGAAATATGGGGTACTTTTACAGTTTGGGTTGTTATATTAATTACCTAGGCTCTGCAATTGAATTGAAAATTTGAAGTATCTTTTACATTTGAAATATCATTTTCCTGGGGGTGCCTGGGTGGCTCTGTCGATTAAGCATCCAACTCTTGGTTTTAGCTCATGTCATTTCAAGGTCCTGAAATAGAGCCCAGCGTTGGGCCCTGCACTCAGTATGGAGTATGTTTCACATTCTTTCTCCTTCCTCCTCTGCCCCTCACTGCTTGTGCTCATTCTCTTCTCAAATAAATAAAATCTTAAAAAAGAAAAAAAAGAAAAGAAAGGAAAGGAAAGAAAAGAAAAAAAAAAAAAAGGGAAGGGAAGGGAAGGGAAGGGAAAGGAAGAGATGGTATATCAGGCTCCTGAAAATTCCACCAGGGAGCAAATTTTTGAAACAGGAAAACTCATAGTCCAGGTTTGGAGTAGGTGAAGTTTAGGAGGCTGGAAGAAATGTGATACCCTTCATCTGATGCCCCAGGACTAACCAAGTCAGGATCTATAAAAAATAAAGCTAACTTAAAGATTTTGTTAGAGACTATGCTTTAGACTTAGATTTTTAAAAAGAAAAATTAGTACTATGTGAAAAAAAAGAAAGCAAAAAGAAATGTAATACCTTAGAATAGAGTAGAGCTGCTTTTTTCTTTTTTTTTAAACACCTGTATTTCCTCATGATGTTCATTTTTTGTTTTTGTTTTTAAGCTTATTTATTTATTTGTTTGTTTGTTTGACACACACAGAGAGAGAATACAAGCAGGGGGAGTGGGAGAGGCAGAAGCAGGCTTCCTGCTGAGCCGGGAGTCTGATGTAGGTCTCAATCCCAGCACTTTGAGATCATGACCTGAGCTGAAGGCAGACACTTAATGACTGAGCCACCCTTGCGCCCAGAGTACAGCTTCTTAAATTTTAGAATGTATCAGAATCACTGAAGGGCTTGTTAAAAAACAGATTATTCAACAACACTCCCTGAGCTTCTAATTAGTCCTGAGGTGGAGCTGAGAATTTTCATCCTAACAAGTCTCTGGGTTACTGTGATGATGTTGCTGGCCTGGGGATCCATTTTGAAAGCCATTGAGATAAAATAATTACTGTGCCTCTGTCCTCAGCGCCACTTCACATATTCATGTTCCCCCCTTGGTTCCTGATGGCATGTGAATTGTTTTCTTACTTGGGTAAAGGAAATAGGATAGAGAAAAATTACTTGGCATTGAAAGTAGTCATTCTAGGAGGGAATGTGAACAAGGGCAATAAATTCTGGAAAGTTATTAGAGTCAGTCTGAAGAGAGAGGAGCCACTTGGCACCTGATTGGGGAGGGTTCTTTCCTTCATGGATCAGAAATCAAGACTTGGTCTGAACTGAATTATGGCACAGCATAGAAGTTAGGACAAGTGAAATTGTTTGGGTCCTGATACCCACTCAGGGTGCCAACTTGAAGTTGTCCTTACTAGTCAGAGACACTACCAGACAGGATTAAGGGGGAAAAAAACAAAGTCTTTTAAGTCCTTCAAAGCTGGTCTGACAAGTCAGTCTGTGGTTGAGACTCCCGCTACGTTCAGAGAAGAGAATCTGTATGTAAACTTATCTGTGTCTAGATCTCATATTTTATTTGTCTTCATTTTCTTGGTCTTCATTTTCTTCATTTTCTTTTTCAATAAACTTACTTTGGAAGGTTTGTCCACATAAGCCAAGATGTCTGAGCCTTTAGAGGCTAATTGTGGTACTAGCCATAAAATACAATTGCCAAGAGGAAAATGGTGGTGGTAAATCTGTGGTATTTTGCTCCGGCAAGACTCTGGAACCTGATCTATCATGATACCCTATGATAGCTCTTTGCACACATGACCAATTCAGAGTGAAGACAAACTAAAAACAACAACAATAACACATCATAGTTTTCAAAGGTAGATTCACAGTATATGTAAGATACTAATATTACTGTATAGACCCTTGCAAAAGATTGCAAATAATCAATTGTGCCTCTTCTTCATAAAGAATGCTGCCAAGATTAAAGAATTCTTCATGACATAAAGCCTCACATATCAGATGCAAGAAGAGAAACATGTTTCAAATATCAGTTTGCATTGTCATATACATATAAAAGGGGGAGGGAGTCCTTAAGAATCACTCAAAAATATGGTGGCATTTTTAAGACTTTTTAGATAATTTGAGGGAGAAAATTCTTGAGTAACAATTTAAGTCATCATTTGAAGAACATTTTTCTACAAAATAAGACTTATGGTAAAAGGGCAAAAAAAGAATCATGAAAGATAGCTTTGTTAAATGTCAGTGATATGTGTCTGTTATTCTTCTGCCTTGCGGGCTAATAAACCACAAGCCGATTGCTTTAGAGACAGGGTTGCTATTAGCTCTACCTGGAAATTAATGGACTACAGGGACTTTCTACCCCAAGGAAAAAAATTCTCTTAAAAAACTGGAGTCATCCAAGCCACCCAGAGTGAGTGTTTTCTGGCACCTAAGGTGTTATGATTGCTCTGGTTCTGTCACATGATGCTATTTTTCTCAAGTAACTGTAGTTTTTTAAATGTGAAGGCTTCACCCTCCCCCCAGCTTTAGGAAGAGAGCATCTACCATTAAAGGAATAAAATAAAAGAAAATTTTTCTACAACCTCAAAATTAATTTGAAAAAAAAAGAAGCCAATTACAACCATACAGTAATGTTAAGGGATATAATAAAAAATAATAATTAACCAAACAGGTACTAATGTTCTATAGAGTCGGTTTCGCCACTTGACTGATATTGGTGGGCAGGGGGCACACCAGGAGAATCTCCCTCTATCTTCTGCCTACTGCTTCCTGGGCTGCTAAGAGATGGGGTAGAGAGCTGGTAAAATGAAGAAAGGAAGATGATTTGGAATGAATATTTAACTTAGTGATTGTTGAGATTGCAGTCTTCCAAAGAATAATGCTTTTTAATTACCTGCTTGACAGTTGCAGGCAAGAGGTGTACACATTGGGGATATAAAGCTGTGACACTAATATACACACACACACACACACACACACATATATGTATAAATTGTATATGATTCATAATTGTATAAATTCTAAAAATATATACGTATATATATATGTATATAGGATAGGTAGATAGGTGATAGATGAAAAATAGAGATATAGCTGATATCTGATATATCATATATATCAACACCTTATAAATATATAGATATTCGTTATTATTTTCAGTTTGTTCTTAGAATGCCAAAGGCAGGAGGATTTGAGAAATAATGCAGGCCAAAATAGAACAAACGTTTGTTTGAAAAAGGCTATCTTTTGATAGGCACTAAAAGATCATGTCAGTGTTCTTAACAGTATCTTGTTCATATAACATGATTATCTCAGATATCCACCTTTACTATGCAATAGTGAAGTGTGCGCTGACCATATTCCAGGCAGAGAAATAGAGGCATAGGTTTGAATGTAATTTTATGTGATTCTGGGTGCTGATTGACCAGAAATAACTTCTATTAGAACAGTGTATGGTCGACATCAATGATCTTGATAAAATATTGTTCTCTGTTAGAATATAAAGTTCTAACACATTTCTGAGCCCTCAGGGACTACTTTACCACCCCGGCAATTATATATAAGGTAATTTAGCATGGTACATTTTACATCTTGACGGAGAGAAGCCCTATGTCTCTTGACTGTAAGCATTCGGGCTAAACACTTCAGAGGAAGATATATGTTCCTATTCTACTTGACTAACCTAAGGTGAAAACACTTGATCAGCCCAGCGTGGTGTATATGCTTTCGTGAAATGCTTTTGATCACTTGCTCAGCTTTCAAGCTGCTCCTCCATACAGAAAAGATGGTTTGTTATAACTCAGGCTGGAGAAGCAATTCCTGTGGCTTCTCAGAAAGCTGATCTTTCTAACTTTAAATTTGGAAGAGCTGAACATCTCCGACTGCTGAGCAGTACTGGGAGGGAGGCTGCGATAGACACGAGGACTGCAGCTGTGCTTATTTTGGAAGACACACAGTGCAGACTCAATTGTTGGGCTTAGATTAAAATGCGTGGCAGAGATTTCCAAGTGTACAGTGGATGATGGACCAGAATTGGCTATCTTAAGAGCAGACAGGCATCTGCAAGATGGAATAATTGAAAAGAATGTCCATTAAAACTAAACTCTGTACCTACCCTTAAACAAGCAACCACACTGTCCTTGGATGTGGGTCCTAGTTGTAATCTTCATCAACTGGTTTGCTGGCAAAATAGTTTCTCATTCTTTTCTCTCTAGCTTTCCCATTTATTTGAGAAAAGCAAAATGGAAGAAAATAAGTGGAAAAAAGATAATGATTCTTCAGGTAACATAGAAGTAAAATTTCTTTTATCTCAACAAAAATAAATTGGTTTCATATAAATTATTATTTTTAAAATGATGCTCATATTTCCAAATCTGGAGAGATTAAAGTAATAATTATTTGTTTCTGTGCTTTATCAGTGAAAATATTAAATGCTGATGATCATTATCACTTTGTTTAGATGAACAATCATATATTTCTTGTCCCTAGTTCATTTTAAACATACTTGTGTAATTTTTAAATTACTTTGCAAAGAACTGTTTAGTGAAATAGAGACTTTTTGGGATGGATAACTTTGGGACTGCTCCATTAGCTATCAGTAATCTATAATATTTTAACTAGGTAAAATATTCTGGACTTATTATTCACTTAAATGGAGTCCCTGACTAAATATGAAAAAAATGGAGATAATTTATATGTTGTTCCTTAATATATTTTTTCTCTATTGCTTCAGTAAACCATATATGTTATGAAACATTATTTGAGAGTAAGTGGCTTAATATGAGGTTTCTGCCAGTTAAAGCAAAAATGAAAACCAAAGAACAAAACAGAGAGTTCATAAATAAAGAAAACTTGAGAAACACAAAGCATAAAGGCATCATGGCTTCCAATTATATTTTAGCAAGATAGGACATATAAACCAGTAATTGTAGATTTATGACCTTTATACAATATATAATATTTTCATATTACTTATTTTTGATGATCCAAACTATTTTAGCCTAATGATTAATGATACATTGCCTAAGATGAAACTGCTTAGGGGGCTAGTTTCTAGGACAGTGTCCACTAACAATGGGCTTTTTTGTTTGTTTGTTTAGTTTTGTTTTCTGTAGGAGAAAACTTCAATCCACCAAAGGATAGTGTAGATATATTCAAAAAAAGAGAGATTTATATATTTAATGTTACTATATAGATCCTTGCAGAAAAAATTGCAAATAGCTAAGTATGCTTATTCTCTATAAAGAATACTGCTAAGACTACAGAATAATTTGTGATTTAGGTCCTCACAAATTAGATGCATTTGAGAGGGAGAGATTACCTATGTATCTTTTCTTATACTTCAGGAAAGTAAAAGTTCAGAAGATTACTTGTGTTTGAAAATTGCTTTAAGATAAATAAAAGAAAAACTTTTTATTCTTTCACATTCCAATAGAAGCTAAAATACATTTTACTGAAAACTACTCTCTTGATTTAAAACAAAACAAGAAACTTTTAAAGGAAAATAGAAATTGTCTGTTTCTGGTTATTTTGCACTTAAATCATTAAAATGTTGTTTTCTTAGTCTCCATTAGTTATGCAAAATCATTTTCAACAATTTCAATAATATTTTAGCTGCATTTCTCTTAAATGCAGGCCCATTTTCCAAGGGCAAATAAATTTGAACAAAAGATTTGATTTTTGTTAGAAATTTTTCCAGATGTGAATTTTGAAATAAGGCTCATGTTATTATCCTGGTTTGGAATAAAACATGGATTAAAACCAGAAAGAGAGAGACAGAGAGGGAGGGAAGGAGAAAAATGCTTAGTAAATGAATAGATAATTAAACATTGTTTACCATTTCATTCGCAGATTGTGATGTTTGCCAGAATATAATTGGCTTGAGAGATGAGGCGTTGGCTAACCTGAAGGCAAACAACGTGATATTTAGGAAAGAAATGAAAACTGAATTTAGTTGAAAAACAAGTTACTTCTAGACTTAATTCATACTGCCACCATTTTGTATTTGTGTATATTTTAGCTTTGCATGTGTAATGATACTTAGCTGAACTGCATTATTTTGGCTGTATGCCTGTCCCTTGAACAATCTCCAGTCACAGGTCTTCAATAAAGTTAAATACATCAGTCAAGTGTCTCAAATTAAAGTAAATAAGATAACTCAGGTTAAAAACACTTTTCATCATTTTAACCTTTCATCATGACTTCATATCATCAGAGAGACACAATTTATAAACCAACATTTTATGTTGTTATATTTGAAAATATAAGTAATAAGACATTTGTTGATAAAATATAATTGTTTATGTGTATGTAATCAACATTTTATCTATTTAGCTTTCTTTATCTCTCATGTATTTGAGTGAATAAAATTAAATAGTATCTGGATATTGTTGCATCTTCAACACTTCTGTTCTGGCAATACAGAATTTCTTATTACTATATCACATTGATCTTGTTTTCATCCACCAGACTGGTAAACGATTTAAAGATTTCTAACATTCTTTGAGGAGACAAAGGAGACTAGGTATTCACATATTCACAGTGAGTATAACATTTGGTAACAGATTTTTGGTAATAATTGGGCAGTATACATTAAATTGCACAGGAAGCTGTTTTACAAAAATTACATCACAGTACAGATGTTCACAGAAGCACTGTGCTAACAATGGACACCACTTACTTTTCCATCAAAAAGGGAATAGTTAAAATACGATAGATCCATAAAAGTGAATACAGAGCAGCCACACACAAAAAAAGAGAATATGTGTATATAGTATATATTCTATATATAAATAGCTATGAAAACATATTAAAAGAAAAATTAAGAATAATATGTAGATGATTCTATCTTCCTTTAAATAATAATAGCTAAATATGTTTATGAGCATCAGTAAGAAAGATGACTGGAAAAATAGTAACAAATTCAGGAGGATGAATGGACAGGACTGGACTTCTTCCTTTTTACATTTATGCCTATGAAACTAAGGAGTAAAATTAAGTTTAAAGAATTTTCTGCTCTTTTTTTTAACATCCACTCCTGAAACTGGCATGTATTCTTCTTGGTCAGCATTTTTCTCTTCTCCTGAAAGCTACTTTCCATCCAAAATAAATATTTCTACTGTGTCACAAAACAAATTATTCAGCTTTACAATTGCACAGTCTTCACCATATAGTCAATTCCACTAAGCCATGGTAAAACTCCATCTCCAATTCAGAAAACATTTATGTTTTACCAGTGGGAATGATGATAAGTTGTTTATGTTACTTTTTGTCTTCTGGAGAAATATTTTCATTAAGTCTGAATGCTATCTAATGATTAAGACAGGGAAGCTTGAGAAATGTTACTACTGTTATTCAATCCCTAAATACATTAAGATAGAAGAAGGAAACAAAATCAGTTTAAAGATTTTTATTTATTTATTTGACAGAGAGAGAGATCACAAATAGGCAGAGAGGCAGGCAGAGAAAGAGGGAGAAGCAGACACCTCACTGAGAGGAGAGCCCGATGTGGGATTCGATCCCAGGACCCTAAGATCATGACCTGAGCTGGAGTCAGAGGCTTAACCCTCTGAGCCACCCAGGTGCCCCAACAAAACCAGTTTAAAAAAAAAAAAAAAGGCAATACTATCTGCTCCTGTGTTCCCCTCACTGACAAGTGAATTTCTTTCTTTCTTATAGGACAATATGTTAAACTCTACTGTTGAATATTTTCTTAGCTTGATGAGTATTTGCATCTGTGTATAGAAGTGTGTGTGCCTAGGTGTTCTAAGTCACAAGGAATTGAAAGGATTAAATAGATCTCTGAGAAATATGTGTTTTTGTTATTTCTAATGTTGCCCCATTTCAAGGTAATTAAAATAATTTTATTTCTCCAAAGAATTCTATGAGCTGCATAACTTGTGTGTCTTCATCATTCTAAGTATATTACTAATTTCAATATTAACAAATTATGAAACAGATATGTAATTTCATATTATATTTCTTGAGTTAACATGTTAATCATTTTCCATGTTTATATATATATATAATATATATCTGAATAATACTAAACCAAGAAAATCTATTATACATTTAATAGCAACCCGGCATCTAGTATATTTCAATTTTTTATATTTTTTTATGTTGTGATGAATTTACTTATTTTTTATTTATTTTTGTGTGTGTATGAATATATTTATATATCTGAATATCCCCTATTTTAATATATTGCTTTTGATTGCTTCTGGAGATATTCCTAAAAATAAAATTACTATACTGAACAATATGATTTGAGATGCATGACTAACGTGCTTTCAGTTTAACATTTATATATTTAGCAAAATAGTAATAATATTTTCAACTAGGTCTTATTAAATTCCAGAATAATTTAGAATATTTGTAAAACTATAAAACAAATGGTAATGTTAAGTAGCCAGTCTTAATTGATTTTAATACAGTTATATATTTAGGTATGGCATATGTATTTTTTTTCACTATCAGCTTTGAGGTCCTTTTTATTCAGATTAGTTTTATTTTGAGGATATTTTCCCTTCTTAGCTCTGTAGTTTTATACAGGGCAGTAATCTGGTATAAATGTTGCTGGTCTTTATTTCACTATAGTCTCCATTGCAATGTCTATTATCTAAGCCAATGTGACCTGTTCAGACTTGTTACATTCAGCCCAGTGTACTTCTACCTAAGCTTCGGAGGCTACCACACTTGGGGTTATGCCCCTATAATATAAGTACACCTCTCTCAGCTGACCCCAGCTACCTTCTGTGATACTGAATTTTGTTACGTTACTGTATCCTATATCCACAAGACCACCTTCAAATTAAATGATTCACTGGAAGCACTCACAGGATTCAGGAAACTACTTATACTTAGAATTTAATATAGCAAAAGGATGCAGATTGAGATCAGCAAACATAAAGGCACATAGGACATCCCTAAAGGGATAGGCATAATCATCCTTGTGTCCTTTCCTAGGAAGAATCTTAAAGACAGTGCTTAACTTCCCAGCAATGAGGTGCGACAACATGTATGAAGTAATGTCAACCAGAGAAGCTCACCTGAGTTCTGGTGTTGCCGGGCTTTTACTGGAGATGGCCACTTAGCCACAGTGAACACCTGCAAGGTTGGCTTTAGTCATTCAATTTCCAGCCCTTACAGAGAACAAACTGATACCATGTAGCCCAAAGCCTCAAGAAAAACAAACAGACAAAACACACTCAGAGAAGATGGTACAAAAACTTAGAGATTACCTCCTGGCAGTTTTCAAGGGCCAAGCCTTTCTTCGGCTCCTGTAGGGTGTGGATAAATGGCTTCCTGAGTTGAACCTTTACTGTAGTTACCTACTGTAACTGTCCTACTTGGGTTCTTCAATATAGAGGAATCCTATGCTTTCCTGGGTTGTGGCTGCTCCCAAATCCTAAAAATGCCTTCGAATTTAAAAAGTGAGAGCTTCTCCTTAAAAAAATGTAATCTTTACTCTCCATAATGTAAGGAATCTCACACCTTCAAAAACAAATTATCACACTGACTCCCTTGTCCTCTTTTGGGGGAATCAAGGGAAAAATGCCTCTTCTTCTTCCCAGATGCACTTAGAAGAAAAAAATAATCTTTCATTACGTTATTCTGCCACAAATATGATATATTCCTAGACTAGAGTCCTCATGATTGTTTCATGATGCTAAGTTACGAGGTAAACTTGTTAATAGCAATAGTAATCAGAAGAGTTAGATTTACACATGCAAATTAATAATTTTATAACTGTGCTGGGATATTCCATTTGACTATATTCCATAGTCAAATTCTGCAATATACTCTACTATTTAGGTTGTTTAGACAATTTTAGAAATAATAAGCAACATTGAAACCATATGTGTTAAGTACAGATACATATATGAATTTTCCACTTGATAGATTCTTTTAGGCTTTTTTTTTGTTGTTTTTCACATTGTTTTTTAAAGATTTTATTTATTTGACAGAGAGAAACACAGACAGAGAGGGAACACAAGCAGGGGGAGTGAGAGAGGGAGAAGCAGGCTTCCCGCCAAGCAGGGAGCCCGATGTGGGACTCGATCCCGGCTCTCCGGGATCATGACCTGAGCCGAAGAAAGTCGCCCAACCAACTGAGCCACCCAGGTGCCCCTGTTTTTCACATTTAAATACTGATAAAGTGATTATTAATTTTTAACCCAAAGTATATGCAAATACATGGCACATAGGTTCAAGTGTTCTACTTCATGCTCCTTGACTAGAGTTACCTTTGAAGAGCCAAAGTTTGTTTTTTTGTGTGTGTTTTCAAGAGGTGACCTATGTATATATAAGTATCTATGTCTATCTGTATTGTCTACATGAATTTTAGTGAACTATACACTATTCTATAACTTGTTTTTCCCTAAAATATGTGTCTTGGAAATTATACAGCTGTTTTACTGAGTCTTGGTGTGTATTTGATTTTATTTATGGTACTTGAGCCTTACACTTTTTCTTTAATAGTTCTTTAGCCAACTGTATTTCCTTTAATGAAACCTCAAGTTTTTGGTCATATTCTCACAGACGTTTCTAACTGATACAAAAATATTCTAGGGTACCAGGGTGGCTCAGTTAGATAAGTGCCTCTGGTTCAGGGTCCTGGGAAGAAGCCCCTCATCGGGCTCCTTGATCAACGGAGAGCCTGCTTCTTCCTTTACATCTGCCACTCCCCATGCTTGTGCTCTCTCTACAGGTCTCTCTCTCTCTCAAATAAATAAAGAAAACCTTTAAAACATATTCTAAATAGGAGTATTAATATTCTTGTATTTCAGTTTCTCCTTCTTATTTATTCACAAATATTTTAGAGTCATTGGTGAGATATATCCAAAAGGACTATCAAGTTATCATAACCACACTTATTTAAAAATATAAAACTTCTACCAATTTAAATTAAATTTTTGTTATATTTTAAATTACCACATATGCTTATATCATTTATGAATTTTATAGATAATTTACACTGATATATCTATGCATGTACCATTACAACTGTTTTGAGTTTTGCATTTTGTCCTGTATTTTAATATCTGGTAGAACTACCCATGACTTTATTTTGATTATCAGAAATTTCTAGACTAGACTGGCTTATTTTTTTTTTTAAATAAAGTACAGCAAAGGGAATACAGCCTATCTAACTTTTAAGTGAATATAATACCAAAACACACAGGTCTGTATGTAAAAGTCTTTTAACAGTTCTAGTCTTAAAATAAAGTTTAGGTCTCCAAAGATACACTAACAAAAGTAGTCATGAAAACTAAATAGCTACAGAGGAATGTACACGTTACAAAACTCACTTCAGATGTGTCCATGAGAGTAATGTTAGGGAAAAAAAGTCACCCAGAGTACAGACACAGGGGCCATGGAACACACTGAAAATAAAATTCTTTCTACAAGGTAGAATTTCAGCTTGGGAGATAGAGATAGTGTATCCCTCCACAGTAAAGAATAGATTATAATCATATAATATGTTTTTATATCATAAGGCTACAACAATGTCTTCCACTGGGGCAGAGGTTAGCAAAATTGGTATTACTATCATTGTATAATTGGGAGTTTTTTAAGTTCAGAATTTCTCCTTTGTGATGCAGATTCACTGCAAGAATAACATCAGTCTGTGACACTCCATAATCATGGGACTTAGGATGTCAATAGAAATTGATGTAAGCATGAAACTCATGTTACCTGATGTGGCATGAGTGATATGGACTTTTGTCTCTGACCCAGGAGTCTTGTAATTTTTCTCATCATCCATGACACTGTAGCAGAATACCTTATTAGGTTAAAAGTGAGGTAAAATCCAGGGGGAGGGGAAGATGGTGGAAGGCCAGGTGACCCCATTCCAGGGAGTCCTCTGAAGTGAGCTAAATTCCTGCAAAAAACACTACAGGAACACTGTGAGCACCCATGAAATCAGCCTGAAATGTGATATTTTGCACTTCTGGACCATCGCAGGGGACAGGGACCAACAACAAAGAGGTAGAGTGGGGTGAGAGGGATCGGAGGGCTATCCGAAGACAAGGGGCGTGGGGGAAGAAGCCCACTGAGGTGACCCATTGGAAGGCAATACCCCAGCAGGAAAGTGCTCTGTGTTCAGGGAATAACAGCAGATTATGGTCTGATTCAAAGCAAACAGAAATCGAGTGCCTGAGGGGCAGTTGGGGAAACGGGGATATAGATCGGCAGAGAGAAAGTGCTTCCAGTGCCGAGCCAGGGAATCAGCGGAACCTGCTGAGTGGAGTCTATTTTTCCATCGCTTTTTTCCTTCTTTTTTTTTTTTTTCCTTCTTCCGCTGCTTTTCTCTGCCACTTCTCTCCACACCGTGGGTCAGGCACAGACACCCCAAGGAAGGGGATTTTGCAGACTTGCACGAGAGGTGCGGGGCTGCGGGATCTCAGTCCTTCCTGCGTGGGGGTCACCACAGAATCCCTGGGCACAGACAAGGTCACACAACCCCAAATCAGTTGCGTTTTTCTCGTGGCGTGGGAGCGAAACGATAAGTGGGGGCTTTGGACAGGAATCAAACCAGCATCTGTGCCTGCCCGGCTGTGATAGGTGGCCAAGGGAGAGAATATAGGGAGAGGATGTGGGCCCCCCCCATCATCCGGAGGGTTGCTAACTGGGGGCTCTCTCTGGGAAGGAGGTGTGGGCGCAGACATCTTGCTCTCACCTGACTTCCTCAACAGCTGCAAAAAGCCACAAAAGAACACCCTCCCACCCCCAGAGAACTGAACCCTGACAATCTGGTTACAATTGATTCCAGTCCATAGGAAGGGGGCGGAGTGACGCAGCCCAGGTAGAAGGGACTGAAAACAGCGTGGCAGGCCCCGCCCCTAGAAGGCAAGGCAGAAACATAAGAGGATAAGACCCAAACTGTAAAACCCCAACATCGGGGGAAAAGCAATTTATTAAACTTCTGGCACTGCCTCCAACGCTGTACACTTTATTGATACAATTTGCTTATTTTTAAATTTACAATTTGTTTCTTTTAACTTTTTTCTATTTTTACTTTTAAAGTTTACACTTTAAACTTAAAAATTCATTCTCATGGTTTTTGTTCTTTTAATTTTTAACCCACTTTTTATCACAATGTGATACTCAATACAACACTCCATAACAATTTTTTACCTTGAAATTTTTCAAGCAATTCCTGTGTTTTCTGTTGTTGTGTTGTTGCCTCTCCTTTGCTTGTTTGTTTTATCTGTTTTTTTCCCTTTCTTCTCTCTTCTTTCCTTTATTTTTTCTTTTACATATACATATAGTTATAAGCTTCAAGGTGATACCATATCCCTATTCAATACTACTCCTATATACAACCAGTTCTAATCTCCCTATATCTTTAGAAAGTGGGCTCCTCCAACAATAACAAGACAAACTCGGGAGGATCTGAAATACTTTCCTTGCCCACAAGGAGTGTCTGCCCTTACCTTCCCATCCTAGTCTGTCAGTGTTTCTGTGTAATTGTTTTTGCATTTGTATCATATAAACACTGGCCTTGGGGGTTATTCAAGTTGGGCTTAGATTTTTGATCTCTTCATTTACTCTTGATGGCCTTTTTCTTTATCCTGTAGTAGTTTTGTATGATATAAATCCTACCACTGGGTGCCACTCTAGCAGGGGTTTCTTTTCTTGCTTCCTTTCTCCCTTTCTCTTTTTTCTTTCTTCTTCCTTTTTGGTGGTGAATTCTGATAGCTCCAAAACCTTCCAGCGACCAATTCACCTGGATAGTGGCTGATATATTTAGCTATACTCCCCCTCAACCACGTCTCGCCACAATGACTCGGAGGAGAAACAACCAACAGAAGAAGAACCCTGAGACTGCATCCCTGGTCACAGAATTACTGGAAATGAACATAAACAATATGACAAATAGAATTCAGGGCAGCAATCATCCAAGCAATGACAATTTGGAAAAGAACATTAGTCTCACGGACGTCTGGGTGGCTCAGTTGGTTAAGCGACTGCCTTCGGCTCAGGTCATGATCCCAGAGACCCCGGATCGAGTCCCACATCGAGTTCCCTGCTCGGTGGGAAGCCTACTTCTCCCTCTCTCACTCCCCCTGCTTGTGTTCCCTCTCTGGCTGTGTTTCTCCCTGTCAAATAAATAAAACTTAAAAAAAAAAAAAAAGAACATTAGTCTCAAAATGGAAGACCTAATAACAGAAGTAAAAACGAGGTTAGAAAGGCTATTCATGAGATATATTCTAATTTAAATACACTAACAGCTAGAGTAAGTGAAGCTGAAGATCGTATCAATGATTTAGAAGACAGATGGATTAAGAAGGAGGAACAAGAGAAGTCTTGGAGCAAACAGCTAAAATCCCCTGAAAACAGAATAAGGGAAATAAATGATGCCATGAAACGCTCCAATATCAGAATTATTGGAATCTCCAAAGGAGTTGAGTGAGAGAGAAGCCTAGAAGATATAGTTGAACAAATCATGGGTGAAAATTTCCCTAATCTGGGGAATGAAACTAATGTTCATGTCCTAGAGGCAGAGAGGCCACCCCCCAAGATCAATGAGGCCAGAAAAACCTCCAGCACATAACTGTGACATTTGTAAATCATAAAACCAAAGAATATGTCTTAAGGGAAGCTAGGGGGAATTGATCCCTTACCTAGAGAGGGAGGACCATCAAAATAATGTCAGACCTTTCCACAGAAACCTGGCAAGCCAGAAAGGGCTGGCAAGACATATTAAAGAAATTACATGACAAAAATATGGAACCAAGGACAATGTATCCAGCAAGGTTGACTTTCAGAATGGAAGGAAAAATAAAGAGCTTCTAGGACCACCAAAGTCTAAAAGATTATGCAACCACCAAGCCAGCACTACAAGAAATACTAAGAGGGGTTCTATAAAAGAGAAACAAACCCAAGAGTGACACAGAACAGAAATTTACAGAGGTAATCTATAGAAACACGAACTTCACAGGCAATATGATGTCAATACAAATGTATCTATCAATAATCACTCTCAATATGAATGGCTCAAATGCTCCAATAAAAAGGCACAGGGTTGCAGACTGGATAAAACGACAGGACCCATCCATATGCTGTTTACAAGAGACACGTTTTGAATCAAAAGACACGTCCAGATTGAAAGTGAGGGGATGGAGGACCATCTTTCATGCCAACGGACTGCAAAAGAAAGCCAGGGTAGCAATTCTCATATCAGACAAAATGAATTTTAATCTAAAGTCTCTAGTCAGAGACACAGAAGGACACTACATTGTTCTCAAAGGGTCTATACACCAAGAAGATCTAATCACTGTAAATATTTATGCCCCTAACATGGGAGCAGCCAACTACATAAGCCAACTGTAAAGCAAAATAAAGAAACATATTGATGCAAATACATTAATTGTATGAGATCTTAACACACCACTCTCAGCAATGGACAGATCATCTAAACAGAAAATCAACAGAGAAGAAACAAGAACCTTGAATGACACATTGGACCAGATGGATCTCATATATATATTCAGAACATTCCACCCTAAAACAGCAGAATACTCATTCTTCTCGAGTGCACATGGAACTTTCTCCACAATACACCACATACTAGGACACAGATCAGGGCTCAACCAATACCAGAAGATTGAGATTATTCCCTGCATATTCTCTGACCACAATGCTGTGAAACTGGAACTCAACCACCATAAAAAGTTCAGAAGAAAATCAAACACTTGGAAGCTAAAGATGATCCTGCTCAAGAATCTGTGGATCAACCAAGAAATCAAAGAAGAACTGAAATGCTTCATGGAAACCAATGAGAATGAAGATACATCGATCCAAAACCTATGGGATACAGCAAAGGCAGTCCTAAGGGGGAAATTCATAGCCATCCAAGCCTCACTCAAAAAAATTGAAAAATCCCAAATACACCAACTCTCATTACAACTTAAGGAACTGAAAAATCAACAAAAAATTAACCCAACCCCCCACATAAGACAGGAAATAATTAGGATTAGAGCACAGATGAAGGAATCAGAAACTAGAGATACAGTAGAATACATCAACAAAACTAGAAGCTGATTCTTGCAATGAATCAATAAGATCGATAAACCATTGGCGAAACTAACCCAAAAGAAAAGGGAGAAGACCCAAATTAATAAAATTATGAATGAAAGGGGAGAGGTCATGACTAACACCAAGGAAATAGAAACAATCATCAGAAATTACTATCAGCAATTATATGCCAATAAGTTTAACAACCTAGAAGATATGGATACATTCCTATAAACCTATAAACTTCCAAGACTGAAACAGGAAGATATTGACAATCTGAATAGACTTATATCTAGTAATGAGATTGAAGCAGTGATCAAAAACCTCCCCAAAAACAAGAGTCAAAGACCAGACGGATTCCCTGGGCAATTCTAACAAATATTCAAAGAAGAAATAACACCTATTCTCCTGAAACTCTTTCAAAAAATAGAAGCAGAAGGAAAACTTCAAGACTCTTTCTATGAAGCCAGCATTACTCTAATCCCCAAACCAGACAAGACCCCATCAAAAAGGAGAACTTCAGACCAATATATCTGATGAATATGGATGCCAAGATTTTCAATAAGATCCTTGCTAACAGGATCCAACAATACATTAAAAAGATTATCCACGATGACCAGGTAGGATTTATCCCAGGGGTGCAAGGGTGGTTCAACACTCGGAAATCAATCAACGTGATAGAACAAATAAATAAGAGAAGAGAGAAGGACCACATGGTACTCTCAGTTAATGCAGAAAAGGCATTTGACAAAATAAAACATCCGTTCCTGATCAAAACTCTTCAAAGTATAGGGGTAGAGGGAACATTTTTCAAGCTCATAAAATCTATCTACGAAAAACCCACAGCGAATATCATTCTCAACGGGGAAAAACTGACAGCCTTCCCTCTGAGATCAGGAACAAGACAACGATGCCCACTCTCACTACTACTGTTCAAGATAGTGTTAGAAGTCCTAGCAACAGCAATCAGAAAACAGAAAGAAATAAAAGGTATCCAGCTTGGCAAAGAAGTCAAACTCTCTCTCTTTGCAGATGACATGATACTCTATATGGAAAACCCAAAAGACTACCCCCAAACTACTAGAACTCATACAACAATTTGGTAATGTGGCAGGATACAAAATCAATGCACAGAAATCAGTTGCATTCTTATACACTAACAATGAATATATACAAAGGGAAATCAGAGAATAGATTATGTTTACTATACCGCCAAAAACTATAAGATACTTAGGAATAAACCTAACCAAAAAAGTCAAGGATCTGTACTCGAGGAACTACAGAACACTCATGAAAGAAATTGAAGAAGACACAAAAAGATGGAAGAGCATTCCATGCACATGGATTGGAAGAATAAACATTGTCAAAATGTCTATACTACCCAGAGCAATCTATACTTTCAATGCCATTCTGATCAAAATTCCACCAACATTCTTCAAAGCATTGGAACAAACAATCCTAAAATTTATATGGAACCAAAAGACCCCGAATCACTAAGGAATTGCTGAAGAAGAAAAACAAAGCTGGGAGCATCAAATTACCTGACTTCAGGCTTTATTACAAAGCTGTGATTACCAAGACAGCATGGTACTGGCACAAAAACAGACAAATAGACCAATGGAACAGAGTAGAGAGTCCAGATATGAACCCACAAATCTATGGGCAAATCATCTTTGACAAAGCAGGAAAAAACATCCAGTGGAAAAAAGACAATCTCTTTAATAAATGATGCTGGGAAAATTGGACAGCTACATATAGAAGAATGAAACTAGACCATTCTCTTACACCACACACAAAGGCAAACTCGTAATGGATGAAAGATCTCAAGGTGAGGCAGGAATCCATCAAAATCCTGGAAAAGAACATAGGCAGTAACCTCTTTGACATTGGGCACAGAAACTTCTTTCAAGACATGTCTCCAAAGGCAAAGGAGACAAAAGTGAAAATGAACTTTTGGGACTTCATCAAAATAAAAAGTTTCTATATAGCAAAGGAAACAGTCAACAAAACAAAGAGTCTCCACGGAATGGGAAAGGATATTTGCAAATGACACTACAGAAAAAGGGCTGATATCCAAGATCTATAAAGAACTACTCAAACTCAACCTCCAAAAAGAAGATGAACTCATCAAAAAATGGCCAAGAGACATGAAGAGGCACTTCTCCATAGAAGATATACAAATGGCTAACAGACACATGAATAAATATTCATTGTCACTAGCTATCAGGGAATTTCAAATCAAAACCACACTGAGATACCACCTTACACCAGTCAGAATGGCCAAAATTAACAAGTCAGGAAACAACAAGTGTTGGAGAGGCTGTGGAGAAAGGGAAACTCTCTCACAGTGTTGGTGGGAATGCAAGTTGGTGCAGCTGCTTTGGAAAACAGTGTGGAGATTCCTTAAAAAATTAAAAATAGAACTACCCTGTGACGTTGTAATTGCACTACTGGGCATTTAACCCAAAGACAAAGATGTAGTGAAAAGAAGGGTCATATGTACCCCAATGTTCATAGCAGCAATGGCCACAATCATCAAAGTGTGGAAAGAGCCAAGGAGCCCTTCAACAGATGAATGGATAAAGAAGATGTGGTACATATATACAATAGAATATTATGCCTCCATCAGAAAGGATGAATATCCAACTTTTGTAGCAACATGGACTGGATTGAAAGAGATTATGCTGAGTGAAATAAGCCAAGAAGAGAAAGTCAAGTATTTCATGGCTTCAGTTACTTGTGGTGCATAAGGGGTAATATAGAAGACAGTAGGACAAGGAAAGTAAATGGGAAGTAGGGTAATTCAGGGAAAGAAACAAAATATGAGAGACTTTGGACACAGAAACAAACTGAGGGACTTGGAGGGAAGGGGTGAAGGGATGGGAGAGCCTGGTGGTTGGTACTGGGGGCACCTATTGCATGGAGCACTGGGTGTGGGGCATGGGCAATGAATCTTGGAACCCTGAAAAAATAAAATAAATTTAAAGTTAAAAAAAAAAAGTGAGGTAAAATCTAACCCCCTAGAGAGTTTTATAATAACTTATTATTTTCAATATTTAGGTCGCTGGAACACTGGAAGCCATATTGTATCTGATACAAAGAACCATACATCAAGTGACAAACCTTAACTTCATGCTAAATTCAGTTACTGATGAGAATTTGCAGTTATGGTTGTTACTCATGGTAAGAAAATAAACATGCTCCAAAAAAAAAAAAGAAGAACATATTCTATTTGTCTAGTGTAAGAAATGTGCCCCTCTCTCAATTCATGTTTGCAGGCCTTAATCCCCAGTATCTCACAGTATTTGGCAATAGGATTGTTTTAGATGTGTTTAAGTTGACATGAGATCAGTAGGGTGGATCCTAATCTTCTAATGGATGGTGTCTTTATAAAAAGAGGAAATTCGGACACAGAGATGTTGACACAGGAAGAACGCCATATGAAGATGAAGGCACGCAGTGGGATGACAATTCAACAAGTCTGAAATGCCAAAGATTTCCAGCAAATTGTCAGAAGCTAGGAGAGAGTCAAAGGATGGATTTTTCTTCACATCCTTCTGAAGAAAGCTATCTTACCAACACCTGGTCTCCAACTTCTAGTCTCCAGATTACGAGATAGTTTTTTGTTACAGTACTAGCAGCTCTAACAAACTAATCAATGTAGGAAAGTGGTGATATGTATGTAGTGAAATCAGAATAGCAGAGATTGTTAATTGAATGCCAAACATATGCCCTTTGATTTAGCATAACTTTTAAACTATATTTCCCAGTTTACCTTATATTCTGGCAGGGACAGGCATCCGAATTCCAGTATTCCAAAATTAATATAAAGAATAAAAGCAACAGTCCCAACAGTCCCCTTAATCAAAAAAGCCTTTGACTCATTATCCTTCATAATCTTTCATCTTTCAATGATAATCTCTGGAGCCATGTTTTGAAGATTAAAGATCAAAACAATTTAAAAAGTGGGTCACTAAGTCAACTCATTTTTGAATTTTATGAGAAAGAAATGTATTGGGTCACTGAACTTTTAGATTTTATCTACTAAAGTAGGTTGTCTTGACATTGTTAATGTTGACAATGTACATTGACAATGTGCAATGACAATTTCCTTACCAGTAACTGAACACTTTAGACAGATTAATAATTTGAAAACAATTTAGAATGTACAATGTGCTGGGATGAAGTGTGTGTGCAAGGACACTGCCATTACTCTACTTTCTCAGGTAAGATTAACTATCCAATTTAACTATCCAATTTGATAAAACATATTTTGTTGGGTCCTAAATGGACTGAGCAACATGAATGTGTATAACAGAGAACCATACTGCCCGGTAGTTAGATAATCCAGATTTCCATGGATGAAGACTTACTGTGAGCTATGAAAATACTAATCCTAAGCAATGTATAACCCACATTGAACTTAAATGGGTTTCTTGTAGTATTCTTTTAAAGAAATGTGTGCTTTTTTGAGATATTAATTTTCTGAGCACCAACTATTAGGAAGTACTTTAGAGTTAAAAGAGAAACATAAAGAAGATGCACTTTTAAAATGGAGGGTAGGGGCGCATGGGTGGCTCAGTTGGTTAAGCGACTGCCTTCGGCTCAGGTCATGATCCCGGAGACCCAGAATCGAGTCCCACATCGGGCTGCCTGCTTGGCGGAGAGGCTGCTTCTCTCTCTCTCTCACCCCCCCCCCGCCCGCTTGTGTTCCCTCTCTGGCTGTGTTTCTCTCTGTCAAATAAATAAATAAAATCTTTAAAAATATAATAAAATAAAATGGAGGGTATAAGGAGATATGCAGATCAGCTCCTCTGCAAAATAACAATTACTAATGAAAAATTTTTAAATAGAAAAATTTTAAAGTCTGTGGATATTGCCTTAATGGCATATGACAAATGAAAAAAAAAAGTTTATTCAAGAAAATCTACTTTTTTTTAGAATAGCAGTATCACTTGAGCCATTTTCTTCAAGGGAATAGTCACTTGAGTCATTTTCTTCAAGAAAATCACTTTTTATTTTTTAAAGAATAGCAATAATCACTTCAGACACTATCTTCTCCCTTTCTCCCCACTCCACAGATTAGTGTGCTAATATCTCTACTCCTGATAGGTGTGGCAAAGCTAATGGGGTTCCCTTGGCCTTCAGCAACACAAGTGCAAGAGTATCTCCCTGAGGGAAGCAAGCAACCAGCATTTATCATTTCCCCAAGATCCATGCTGCAGAACCTAAATGCCAAATGGTACAGCTGAGGAGGGAAGTCTTCCTTCCTCTATCTGGCTTTCCTTATTCTATTCAGTTCTTGCTCACAGAGTGGTGAGCTCCTCTACCTGAGGAAAGAAAGACTGAGAATACTGGGACGTTATTTATCCTTGTCCCAGCCTGTCTCTAGAACAGAGCTTCTGGGCAGGGAAAGGTAAGCTTAGACCAAAGGCAACTGGTCTGGGGGTTGCCTTGTTCATTAACCCAGAGTATACTCTCTGAAAGAAGTGGGCCAGCCTCCCTGCTCCCAGCTCAGGATCAATGGCTCAGGGATTTTGTCCAAAGGGTAAAGACAGGACTTAAAAACGCAGAGCTCCAAAGCCTTCTCCAAGGGAAATAACTATATTTCGAACAGTGTGGGGTTACTAAAACCTAAGGAAATCTGGAAAACAATGGAGAATTTGGTGGTAAGCAATTTAAAGGAAGCTGATCATGCCATGAGAACCACAAAATAAACTATCAGAGAGAAGTAGAAAAGAATAGATAAGAAATCCACACTGGGAGCAGAACAAACCTTGAAGATTGACCTCAGAAACTATTTCTGTTGGGCCTCAGACTTAGTTGGGTTAGAGTGAAGAGTAATTTCCACTTTACACACAATCAGAATCAGTAGAGCCATCTGCTGACATCAGTGAATTCCAACTGCTGCGTGTGATACCAACAGAAGCAGCTGGCCTGACAGAGAGAAGAATGAGAAAGAAAGAAGAGAGAGAGAGAGAGAGAGAGAGAGAGAGAGAGAGAGAGAGAGAGGAGAAGAGAGAGAGAGTTCTCCTAAAACCACTGATATAGTAGGGTTTCTATGCACATGTCCAAGGTTAGCTATACCTGCTGAGGAGTGATAGCAGATGCTTCACATTAGAGGGGAAATAGACTTTATCAAAAGAATCCAGCCAAGTCTCTAAACAAATATGCAAACAGGCAAGCAAACAAACCCTAGAGTAAGAAGATTAGTATCTAGAGTTGCTGCAATATCTTATCAAATATCCAGTTTCTAACAAAAATTTATAAAACTTAAAAGAAATATGAAGGCATGGCCCATACATAAGAAAAAAAAAAAAAAACAGGCAGCAGAAACTTCCTGTGAGACTACTGAGATGCTAGATTTAACAAGCATGTAAAATAAAAACCACTACAAATATGTTCAGAGAATAAAGGAAAATCTACTTAAGTAAATAAAGAAAGGTAAGATGATGATGTCTCATCAAATAAAGAATAGCAATAAAGAATAAGAAATGATGAAAAAAAGCATCATATGGAAATTCTAGAATTGAAAATTATCATAACTAAGGGGCAACAACAGTAGATTTTAAATTGCAAAAGAAATTGCCAGTGAACTTGAAGAAAACCGATAGAGATTATGGATAGAAAAAATATTTGGAGAAATAATGGTTAAAAACTTGCCATGTCTGATGAAGATTTACAAATAGTCATTAAGCACATAAAAATGTTCAATATTATTAAGCATCAGAAAGTGCAAGCCAAAACCGTAATATAATACTACTTCATATCCACTAAGACAGTTATAATCACAAAAATAAGTGTTGACAAGGATGTGGAGAATTTGGAAACCTCACCGACTGCTTTTGGAAACGTAAATTGCTGTGTTCACTCAGGAAATAGCATGGAAGTTCTTCAAAAGTTTAAAGTAGGAATTATCACATCACCCAGATATTCCATTCTTAAATATATAATTAGGAAAACTGAAAACATATATTCACACAAAAACTTTTAAACAGATGATCATAGCCAAATTATAATGGCTCAAAAGTGGAAATGACCAAATATCCATCAACTTATAAGCACAAAAATAAAATGCAGTGTATGTATACAATGCAAAGGTTTTTTTCACAAAAATGAATTAAGCATTGATATTATTATGACATGAATGAACCTTGACAAGATGATGTTAGGTGAAAGAATCCAATCATAAACCATCATGGTTTCATTTATTAAAAAACAGTGAGAATAAGCAAATCTAGAAACAAAAAGTAGATTAGTGATTGCCTAGGTATTGGGAAAGGAATAAGAAACTGTTAATTGTTGCAAGGTTTGTTTTAGGGTGATGGCAACATTCTAAAATTCATTGCAGTGATAGTTGCACAACTTTGAGAATTTACTAAAGACTATTGAATTTCATACTTTAAATATGTGAATTGTGTAGCATGTAAATATGTGAGTCATAATTCAATATATGATATATTTTTAAAGGGTAATCATAAACCTCAGGAGTCGGTTTGTTCAGTACTCTAGCTTGAGAAAAATTTTTCAAAGGTTTGAGTAAGTAAAAATGTAAAAAATGACTATATCAGGTCACTGTTTTTTCTTGGTAATAGAAATTTTTTAGTCTTCAAAGATGGTTGTTAAGGAACCTTGATCTCTTTCAATGCACACTTTCTCAAGTTTGACTTGGTTATAAGTCTTATATTTCTTTATTCTCAACAAATATTACTTTGAAACATGACAAAATTGTTTGACTTTCATGGTCAATGAGAAGAAATTTTATGGGTAGTCTAAATGACAGACAAGATTAATGGGTAATATATTGTTAACATATTTATTTGCATTCTCTATTTGTCTTGGAAAATCTTAATTATCTAGATTAAGTTAAATAAACTAAGTGATATTATAGAAAGTTCAGACTTTGATCACTTAGTATCAGTTAAATGCTTTTGGGGAAAAAATCTGCACATTCAAATTAAGAAGCTCAGGGTTTTGTGTTTTGTTTTGTTTTGTTTTGCTTTTCCCCAAAACTGAGGAAATGTCTCCCTAATGTAATATTTTCCTATCATATCAGCAAGAAAATTCATCCCTAGCAAAATGGATAATACAAATCTCTCTGATTCAGTGTCACACATTTTCCATTATGTTAGGCTTACAATTTCAATGTTTAGCTTTAAAACGTAAATATTACATTTTAACAGTGACATTGCTATTATTTATTATAATTACAATATTTTATTATTTATTTTAATATTTGTATGACTGTGTAGGTGTTTTAAATAAAAGTAGCCACAGAACTAAAAGTTATCTTAAAGATAGATTTGGGTGCCTGGGTGGCTCAGTTGGTGAAGCGACTGCCTTCGGCTCAGGTCATAATGCCAGAGCCCCGAGATCGAGCCCCACATCGGGCTCCCTACTCCGCGGGAAGCCTGCTTCTCCCTCTCTCACTCCCCCTGCTTGTGTTCCCTCTATAGCTGTGTTTCTCTCTGTCAAATACATAAATAAAATCTTAAAAAAAATAAATAAATAAGATAGGGTCTACCACACTCGCCCTTGACATTTTATAGATTAAACTGAATCAAAGAAAGGTTGTGAGGGACGTATGGACTTACTGCAATTTAATGCCAAAGCTGGGATATGATTCAAACATCTTAATTCCAAGTTCAGTGACTTTCCTTATATACCATACAGTAGATTAGCTAACAATAGTTTGGATAATCATATGAGAAACCTAATAAAAATATGTGACATGGTAATAAATGATTTCTATTTCTGGCTTGTCAAAGATTTGGACTGTAGAGAACATAGCAAGCCCCAGAGCCATTTATTATATTCTGCTCCACGAAATCCAGTCACAGCGGCCTGCCCGAACTCAGATCTTCACGGATGGCAAGGGGTCAGTGAAGTCAGGCAGCCAAGCGCTAAGTCCTCACATTTGGCTGCAATATTGCTGACATTTGCCTGCCTCAGGGTGATCACGAAGTCTTAACTGAGTGCTCTCCTATAACATGAGAGAAAGGAATTGCATTATATTTTAACAATCAAGATGCTGTTACCTTCTGCTTTTTCCAGATTTCCTGTGTGACAAACGTCAGAATTAAACTGTTGCAACATTCAGCACATTTTTATCCAGATAAATATTGAAAACATATTTAATGCAATATTGAAGGGATTATAGCATTCAGAAAAGGGAAAGTCTGACTAATGCAGCAGCTGCACTGCATTCCAGTGCACTCAAGCCATTGCCAGCATTTATTAGCCAGTCAAGTCTTTGACAATAAACAATCTGTGGTCCGGCTCATGCTCTCTAGTGCATAGTTTGTTGAAAGTTTGTTTGATAGTATCATGATAGTATTAACAGATCTTGTTCCTGCAAGGTTGCCTATTGTTAACTGCTTAATTAACATCAGAAAACTTTTAATTGAGCTTTAAATGTACTATGGTACTGCATTCTAACAGATGATAGCTTTATGGTAATGATCCACTTTGTAAAACGTAAATAAATTAATCTGTATCAAAAAAATCAGAATTTTGACAGAAAATAGGGTATCTGTTAACTGCAAAAACTGAGCTGGTTGTTTCTTCATTTCAAAAGCCTTGTATGTAAAAACGAACTGTAGCTGCATATCATTTTATTCAGACTTCTTCCTTAGAGTGTCAATGCCTTAGAATGTCAATGCCTACATCTCTTCATAGCTTCTGTTATCTCCGGTGGTTAGAATCCAGCCTACTTTGCAGCAGGCTTGCATGGAAAGGCCACAGCCATTGCAGAAATAGTTTTTCTTGATGGGCTGGGTTTTGCTCTGAGTGATGTGTTCCAAAGTCAGACTAGTTTTTCAACATTTCAAACATGACTTTTGGCTAGAATGAACCATTAATGTGACCAAAAGAATATTTTTGGTAACGTAGAAAGGTATACAAATGATATGCCAAAGAATAGTTAAAACAAGAAGAATATAGACTATGCAGGATGGGAAAGAATAGCAGTAACACACTACGTATCTTTGGCCTAGTCTCATTTTAATTAATAACAAATATTTATGGAATATAGAGCAAAGGCTGGGGAAAGAGTTTTTGTTTGCATAATAAAGTTAAAATAAGTGACTCAATCAATTATTAAAAATGCATAGGGGAACCTGGGTGACTAAGTTGGTTGAACATCTGCCTTTTGCTGGGATGGTGATCCCAGTATCCTGGGATCCAGTCCTGAGTGGGGCTTCTTGCTCAGCAGGGAGTCTGCTTCTCTCTCTCCCTCTGCTGCTCTCCCTGCTCATGCTCTTTCGCACTCTCATAGTTTCTTTCTCTCTCTCAAATAAACAAAGAAAATCATAAAAAATTAATACATATACTTTTAGCTTAAGCCTTCTGGTTGCTCCCTACCAGATGGGACTGTTGTCCTATAAACTAGGAACATTTATTTCTCATTCTTGATGCTGGGGCATCTAAGATCAAGATACCTATATGGCAGTGCTCTAATGAGGGTGCATTACCTTGATCATAGATGGCACTTTCTCACTGTGCCCCCACTTGGTGGATGGGGTGAGGGATCTCTGTGAGACTTCTTTTATAGGAACACTAACTTCATTCATGGAGGCTCCACCCTCACGACCTAAGCACTGCCCAAAAGCTCCTCCTTCTGCTATCATCATCTTTGGGGGTTAAGATTTCAACACAGGAATTTGGGAAAACAAATATTCAAAACATAGCAGTATTATATATGTATATTCTATATTTCATTCAAAGCAACCAGCTCCACAAGTGAAAATATCAAAATGAAGTAAAAAGTTTAATGAACATTTGGATATATATTCCATTGTTTCATGCCAGAAAATCACTTTGTTTTTACTTTTATGTGAATTACAAAAAGTATATTTGCCTAATACAATGATAAAATAAACATTTTTCATTTTTTTAAGGTTTTATTTATTTGACAGAGAGAAACTCAGCTAGGGAGGGAACACAAGCGGGGGAGTGAGAGAGAGAGAAGCAGGCTTCCCACCGAGCAAGGAGCCCAATGTGGGACTCGATTCCAGGACTCTGGGATCATGACCTGAGCTGAAGGCACAGGCTTAACCACGGAGCACCCCAGGCACCCCATAAAATAAACATTTTCTTATGTTTTTTTTCTGAAAAAGAGCTTTGATAAGTAGATGGAAATATAATACTTATTTGTTTAAAAGCCTTACTGGTTTGTGTATAGCTCTACAGTTATTTATCTAGTTGGGTCATAAAATTGTGAATATTTTTATATTGTTTAGAAATAAAGAGGCACCTGGGTGGCTCAGTTGGTTAAGCGACTGCCTTCGGCTCAAGTCATGATCCCAGAGACCCGGGATCGAGTCCCACATGGGCTCCCTGCTCGGCGGGAGGCCTGCTTCTCCCTCTCTTCTCCCTCTCTTCTCCCTCTCTTCTCCCTCTCTTCTCCCTCCCCCTGCTTGTGTTCCCTCTCTGGCTGTGTTTCTCTCTGTCAAATAAATAAAATCTTAAAAAAAAATAAAAAGAAATAAAATATTTGTAGGAAAACTATTTCTTTGACCATCTAATAGTTGTATTCTAAGATTCAGCCCAAATACTTCCTCATGATATCCTTCTGTAAAGATTTTACCACTCCTTACTTTATTTATAAAATTGGTAATGCTGGGTTTTTTGTTTATAATTTCTTCATTTTCCTAAACTATAAGCTCTTCAAGGGGAGAAATGACATGGGAAATTACATAATGTCATACTAATAAAAAAGCTTTATAGAAAACAAAATTATAACACATTCCACTGAATTAGTAGGAAATGATTGTTAGTTTCATATGCTTCCATATCATAGATTAAGTGCATGCTATTACATTTAGATAAGTACTTGTAAAGAAGTGATATTTTTGTGAAACAATCACAATCTCAATAGTGGTAAACAAAATATTATTCTTCCCCATTCTTCCAATCTTACAAAAATATATATGTTTTTCCTGAGGCCTTGTATTATCAAAATAATATTAACTTTAGAATCTCAGTCTAGGGGCACCTGGGTGGCTCAGTCCTTAAAGGTCTACCTTTGGCTCAGGTCATGATCCTGGAATTCTGAATCAAGACCCTCATTGGGCTCCCTGCTCGGCCGGAAACCTGCTTCTCCCTTTCTCACTCCCACTGCTTGTGTTCCCTCTCTCGCTGTGTTTCTCTCTGTCAAATAAATAAAATCTTAAAAAAAAAAAAAATACTCTCAGTCTACATTACATATAGACTGGACAGTTGTATTTTTAGAAAAGAAGATTGCTGTAAGTTTGAAAGATAAATTTTATAGATTGATATAAATGATTGATGGCAGATAAGCCATAATAGCTAGTTTGACCTTATTCTTCATTACCAACATCTCAAAGGTTTAACTGCCTGAAAGGTTGATAATCTGTTCACAAATGTGATGTAGAAGATCTTAATCAAGTAATTTAAATTCTAGTGTTTATAATTTATGCTATTCAAAGTTAGTTTGGTGAACCAATTGATAATATTTATATATTGTAAATCATTGGAGACCAAACACAAAATAAAATATACTAGATTAAATGTTTAAAGGCTATATTTCTATGTTATGTAAATGTGGATGCTTATATATATGGAATTTCATTTTTATGATATTCATATTTATGGAGACACAAATCATATTGATTACATTTTTGCTGTTGAAATATTTCATAATAGTCCCTAGATAAAATATTAAAGGGAGAAAATAAGAAAAAACAAAGTTTCAATTTTAATAGCAAAAACATAAGCCTCTGTATGCATATAAATATATAGTATTAGTTTCTAGCAAAATCTTATATATAAATAACATTACTAAGTCTTCATCTTTTGTGTTAACTTTTATCTTCACATTAGTAGTTTTATCATTTAAATCCTAGAGATATTTTTCTCCTAATTCCTGAGTTTGGTTTTCTACTTTTACCTCAAAATACTTATTAGATCTTAACCTAAAGGGGGCAAAGCTTACCTTTTTTTGATTCCTTTGTAACTGAAAACATCTCAACTTTTTTTTTTTATATAATTGTTTTTGGGAAATGTGTCCTCTTTTAAATTAAATCCATCAATAAAATACTTTAGACAGTCAAGTTGTTATATTTATATAATTATGCAATTTGTGAATGGAGTTGAAATGGAAATCTGTGTGTTATTTAAGTGATCAAATATTTTTATAATTATAATTTGTGGAAGCAAAACATTCCCTAAACTCATAGCACATTTACCTGAGCTTCATTACATTTTGTTGTGTTTATGTTCATGAAGAGTCCCAGAAAGTTCTCAAAATAAAACAAAACAGAAAAGGAAACTGTATCACCATCAGCAAATAAGATATCAACTATTTCACAAGAGTTAATTGTTGTCTATTAGGACAAAGTCTTGTGCTAAAGAATACCACTACTTTATCTAGTATAACCATTCATAAACCCATGTTTTCATAGAATTCCTTTTAATTTAAATTAGATGGCTGAATTAATTTTTTTACTGTTCTGTAAGCTTGAAATCATGAGTAAAATTAAAGAATTTTTTAAAAGGAAAAATAAATAAAACACAGGTGCATGTTTTAATATGAGTAACTCCTAAAAACATAATGTTAATGATGTATATTAACATTTTAAAACAGGCAAAATATTTGCATATATTTGTTTTATAGTATACACATTTAACATAGAAGAAACATGTGTAAAGCAAACCAACTACTTTAATTCTCAAGTTATGGTGAATATGTGGCTAAATAGAACAAGGTAATATGAAATTTTGCTTCAGAACAATATTTAATGTTCCCATGATTCTCCTCTACTCCCTTAAGGGACTCCCTTAAGGACTGACCCTCCCTTATCCCAGCAGAAGACTGAAGGTTTACTTCATAGAGAGAAGAGAACAGTGTCTCTGGACCTGAGGACAACAGGCAAGTGGAAAATTGAAGTACTACACAGAAAGGTAGGTGTCAGTGAAAGTTTATATTTTAAATATTGAAATACCATCCTGCCCCCAACTTTTCTCTTGTTCCTAAAATGAAGGCATTCAGTACCACATCCCATAATCAGGAGATTGTTGGAAAGCTGGCTTTTGAATGAAGCAATCAAGCCAGATTATTAAGAGAATTTAATAACTACTCATCAATAAGGGAGACCCACAGTTCAGAAGACCCACTTATACAAAGTTTCAGATCAGATTTAAATGCACTATTTTTACAGGTAAACATACAACCATAACCAAGAAATATCTGGGGAAGCTTCCGATATGTAATAAATAGATTAAAACAAATAAAGAAGTAAAAAAGGACTTTGTGGGAAATACACTAGACAGGAAGCAAACCTTACCACCATTAATATTCTTAGAGAGATAAAGGAAAGCAATGTATCCATGCAAAAAGACAAGGATGTAATAAAAAAAAGAGAGAAAAAATGAATTTTTTTAAGACTATTATTTATTTATTTGACAGAGAGAAACACAGCTAGAGAGGGAAAGTGTTTTTGTTGGTTGTGGTGGGAAAGAGAGCTAAACCCCCAAGACACAGAGGTAAATAACAAATATAACAGTTAACATAATTAAATATAATTGCCTCTGGGAAGCAATGAGATTGTGTGTATGTGTGTGTGTGTGTGTGTGTGTGTGTGTGTGTGTGCGCGTGCATGTGTCTGGAGAGATTAGAAGAATACTTTTTTTCATAAATATTTGACTGTTTAAACAACATTTAAGTTTTTGAGAAAGTTAAACATGAATTTGACCAAAAAGTCATAAAAAGGAGATTATATGAAATAGATGAATAAAATATAATTCTAAAAAAGGAAACACTATTCTTGACTGGATAAGAAATATGGAGAACCATACTGACAACAAAAGTAATTGGAGAACACTGAATTGTACTTTATTCTATATGAGGTATGCAAGTACATGTCTGCAATCTTGTTTGTTCTTTAATCCCACTGAGACTTCATTGCAAATTACTTGCAATTCTCTCTCAATGTTCACCAGATGGAATGTTTATCATATATTCCATTCTTTTCTTTGATCTTATAGATACAGTTTACATTTAAATCTAATCCAGTTTTATGAAGAAGATGTCTAATGCTGTTAAATCACAAAATGTTAAAAGAACATTTACAGTACAATAAAATATATGATTATAAACACTGTTACAAATCACATCACACATAAAACCACTTTAACTTTTAACCAGATTATCATCTGGAAGGCAATGTACACATTCTGAGATCCAGAGCCATTGCTCCAGTGTTTTAAATTAAAATGGAATTGTGCCAGAAAAAAATTTAAAACACAAAAAAAACCAAGAACTTGAGCACAAAGAATAAACAGAATAAACCTAAAAAGCATCAAGACAAATTTAACAGAGTTGTAATTTGAAATCAAGTATCAATGAATTATTTTAAAATCAGAGTACTAAATGATCAACACAATTCATTTTGAAGCTTTCCTGCAGAAAGGATCAGATAAGAACTGTATTACGGTGGCCCAGAGAATGACATCACAAATAAGTATATCCATTTTGCAGACTCTCAGCCAAACAATAACATATCTGGCAGCATAATCAAGTAAGAGAAGAGTAAGCTTTTTAAACTTCTCCAAAATGCTCTTGTTAAGCCCAACTCATGACTTCAGATTATGTGCAGCCCAGTGTTAAAAGGAACAAGGATCTAGTTGCACTCAGACTAAATTTGTGTTAAATTGGTGGACGTAAATGTTTTGAGTGCTAATAGTCAATATGACTGTAAAGAAAATCATTTTGCAAATGCACCATGAATTGTATTTCTCAAAAAATTTTATTAATAAAATGAGAATAGTTGTTTATTTACTTATTTATTATTTATTCAAAGATTTTATTTATTTATTTGACAGAGAGAAACACAACTAGAGAGGGAACACAAGCAGGAAGAGTGAGAGAGGGAGAAGCAGGCTTCCTGCCAAGTAGAAAGCCCCATGTGAGGCTCCATCCTGGATCTCCCGGATCATGACCTGAGCCAATGGCAGTCGCTTAACCAACTGAACCACCCAGGCGCCCCAGAATAGTTGTTTATTAAAGGTGCTGAGTTTATTAATAGAAAAACAATCATTAAACCCAAACTTTCAGACAACTTACTTTATAAGGTGGAATAATGATTCATGCTTACACTTCCAAAGTGTATTGTCTATGTTTTAAGGTGTGAGGGGTGGCATTTTGTTATTGGAAATTTTCATAATTTTTCCTAATTGAAACACTATCCTGCTATAAAATTGAGTTCATTTTAAGTTCACAAAGAAAAATAAAATACAATGGTAAACTACATGCAACTATCACCAAACAAATAAATTTATTTTAATTTAGGAGAGATTATCAAATACTTAAAGTTCCTGGAAATCCAGACACTCCAATCATATTCAGCTGTAAAAGTCTGTTGCAGTCACCATGTTTACCCAAAAAATCTAGAATGGAAAAATAAGCCTGGACCTGAGTAAATGAATTTCTCATTTATGAGATCATGAATATTTTCATATCCTAATACAAGCTTTTAAGAAATATTTCTCTTTTTGGTCTGTGGTTAAAATTCTCCTGATTTTCTCCTCACAAAGATCTGGAAGGATATGAAGTGTCTGAAGTGATATTCAAAGAACATAAGCTCTAAATTTCTCAGTGTCAGAGGAGTAAAATATGTCCACAGTTGAATACAACCTGGGGAATATGAAGGCAAGTGGCTTGTTAAATTCCCCTGACTTGATGAATTATTACTGTTCTTTGAGATTGCTTTGCCTGAGACAACTTTATGCTCTGTTTTCATCTTCATACCTGTGTGTGTGTTGTTTAATTTAGATTAATTAAAATTAATTTTGAGTTCAATCACAAAACTCAATCACTGCTTCCCTAATTTCAGCTTCACAACTATTTCAACAAACCTTTAGATTCAGAGATCGATCAAACAGTTGATTAATCTAAAAGTTAGGCAGAGTTATTTGATTAATGTAAGTAATTCTGTGTAGATAATCATACTGCTGGCTCCTGATTAGTGAAGTATATTTTAAAATGCAAAAGCAAAGCATGAGGGAAAAAAAGTAAACAAACATAAATCTAGCAATGTTTTTCACAGATATTTAAAGGTATAAACTTCGGAGCCAGATAAGTCTGCGTTCGTTACCAGTTTAAAGAATATATTGACGCCACAGCCCCTTTATCTATGAAATGGAATTAATGGTACCTACAGAATTTTTCCAATGTGTTACCTCCCGTAAACTCATCTGCATCAGAACCATCTGAGACATAGATAAAACTCATATCCTTGGGCCCTACCGGTGAACATAGGAACTGCGTTATTAACCAGCTTCCCAAGTGATTTTCAGCTTTCTAAATTTGAAGTCATGAATTTTGGGACTAGTGTATAGATTAACATTAACAACCAAAACATTTAAGGCTCTGGAGAACTGGGCTAATTCTGAATGTGATTTTAATGGGGAAACCATGAATTCTGTACACAATATTGTCAAGATTTGTGTTATGGGGGGGGGGGAAGGATTATAGTTAGGACAGCCCCAGGCTCTCAGGGAGCAGTAGTTCTGTGTGGTGGGACTAGAAAGGGCCCAGGCTTTTATGTGCTGTCAGATTATTGCATGAACTGTAATGTTATTGTAAAGCCTAGCCCTGAATATGTGTGGGATAACTGACATGAATGTAATCCTGTGGGCTATGTGGTTAGGATGAGGTGACGTGTAGAAGGGAAGACAAAGGACGGCCCTGATATGCTGCCTTCCCCCTTAATGTCGTTCTTCCTCTTCAGATATTTTATTACAAATACATGAATGAGCACTGCCTTTATGGTACTCTAAAATATCTAGTAAATACCGTAGGAAAGTTAAGTTGATTAATTCACAAAAAAGGAAAACAAAAGTCAAAACTAAAAAGGGAATCTGATCACTCTAACAACAAAGCAGTGTATAAATCCTGCTTTCTTCACTGCCTTTGCAACACAGGAGAAAGCAATGGATGATAAAGCTCATTTATACATATATACATAATTAATTGACTATTACAATTAGATGTGGTATCAAAATATATTTAAAGAAATAACCAAAATTACACAATAAGCAAGGCATTTCATACTAACGTTTCAGCTTTTTCAGCAAGGTTTAGAATTAGAGTCAACAGTAGCGTTTTGTCTTGTTCTGAATTAAGAAAAATTCTAGGTAGAAATATATTTGTCTTGAGTGTCTAATTAAGGTTGAGAGCAATGTGGTCCCAAATTTAAAATCATTGTCTAAGGGACTCTGTGGATTCCATACATAATTTATTTTTCATTGTTCTTTAGATGCAAAATATGTGTTGTGAAAATCAATTAAAACTCATTATGCAGGAGAAATGTTCATAAGGTGAAAGAATGATTAAAGGAAATGTTTATTGGGAGGGAGTGATGTATAAATGCTTATCTTTTATTATTCTCTAGGTAATACACACCTAGGAATTTATAAATGAGAATTGGATTACATGTTGGAGGTTAGAAAGCACAGACAACTCTCTATTTCTGGCTCACTATAGATTATAATAGGTAGAACAAGTTTATGGAAATTCCAAGCTATATTTGGGGAAAAAAAAAAAAAAGTCCTATGTATATTTTGAAGCAGATATAGTAAGAGGCCTAGTAGTGTGAGGTTGGTTGGGTATTAAGCTTCCGTTTAAGGATTTTTTGACTCCAACTTTTGAATTTATATACCCTAAGGGGATGGAGTCTGTGTGTTACTTGTTCATATACATACCATTTACATAAAACTCTTATTCATGCTACAGAAGGACCAGAGATATATGGTACTTTTAAGCAAATCAGTTACCTTTAATGGTTTAAAAAGAAAAAAAAAAAGACAGGTAATCTTTACCTCCAGAATGCAGCTCTGCAAGGTAAGAGTGAGTATGCCATTTCTCTTATTGAACTGCTAGAATTAAATTTGGAAGGAAAATGGAGAAATGAGTCCAATAAGTCCCTTTTGTTAAATAAATAGAATTAGATTTAAAATTAAGATTAACCATTAAATGATATTAAAAATCAAATCTAGAAAAATTTCAAGGAACTTCCATAATTGAAAAGTATGTTTCACCAGAGAGAATGTATTTAGAAAGAGAATATAATTTATAGCATATAATTTATTTTTCAGCATTACAAAATTAGAAAAAAATTCTGACAACAAAGCTCACATACTCTTAGAATATGACTCTTTTAAGTCTTACACTCTCTGTGGAATATATGTTTCTAGGACTTTATAGCTATTTGGTTTATGTATGGCAGGAACTGAAGGCTGATTTTTATATTAGTTCAATCCATTAAATATTTTTGATAGGCCTATTTATGACTAGTGAGGATTTAGTTCTGCCTACACTCAGGTTTCATGTCAGGTCTGAAAACTTTTTCTTCATGTTACAGAATTTTTTCATTTTGAACACAATAGCCTTACAAAATCATCAGAGAGGGAATGTTGACACACACACACACATACAATACACAGACACAGACACACACACACACACACAGACCCATAGAACAAAAGAAAACAAACAAAAACCTAGGAATCCATGAGGTTGTTTCCTTGTGCTTTCTCCAAAAATATCAGTGGTGGTCTTTGGTACCTGTAGTCCTGAGGACTACATAGGACTGTGCTCCAAAAACACTACACATTAGTTACTTAGACAATCTTATGAAGTACACTGCAGGAAAATTGGTGAAATAATTTATTTTTTTTAAGATTTATTTTATTTATTTTTTGGGGGGAGAGCAAACACAATCACATGCATGCACAAGGAGAGGGGCAGAGGGAGAGGGAGAGAGAAACACAAGCACACTCTGTGCTGAATATGAAGCCCGTTGTGGGGCTGGATCCCACGACTCTGAGATCAGACCTGAGCTGAAACGAAGAGTCAGATGCTCAACAGACTATGGCAGCAAGGCACCCCTAAATGTCATTTTGCGTTGAGTCATCCTCTTTTTTTTTTTTTTTTTTTTAAAGATTTCATTTATTTGACAGAGAGAAACACAGCCAGAGAGGGAACACAAGCAGGGGGAGTGAGAGAGGGAGAAGCAGGCTTCCTGCTGAGCAGGGAGCCCGATGTGGGACGTGATCCCAGGTCTCCGGAATCATGACCTGAACCAAAGGCAGTCGCTTAACCAACTGAGCCACCCAGGTGCCCCTTGAGTCATCCTCTTAA
Source organism: Spilogale gracilis (assembly GCA_004023965.1). Taxonomy (NCBI): domain Eukaryota; kingdom Metazoa; phylum Chordata; class Mammalia; order Carnivora; family Mephitidae; genus Spilogale; species Spilogale gracilis. The sequence goes on from PITA01003403.1 coordinate 128,337, forward strand.
TCACACACATGATTAGACAAGAACTTGTCCTGCTTAATGATGAATATAAATTCTTCTTAAACTTTGTAACACTGTAGAATCGACAACCAGAGAGCAACTGTCACAAGACAGAATCAAATTGCTATAGTTGTCAACAAGACACAAAAGATTCTTAGGCAGAAATGAGACTTCAGAAAACTTCCTCTCCCATGTTTCATTTTAGAGTTTAATAAAATGAGGCAAAGAGAAATTAAATATTTATATATTCACTTAGCATGCTGGTAGCAGAGCTAGTTCCTAATGGAAACTAAGGTCTATTTGCTTTCTTTCTTTTCACTTTTGATAAAAGGAGGAAAATAATTATGAGAATTAAGCTGTATAATAGGGTCCATGGCCAAAGGAACGAGGCTGATACAAAAGTGAAGGTCAAGCAAAGCTTTATTTCTCATCAAGCATCAGAATTTCACTGTCTAGCCAGGGTCACTTCTCTCTGGGGAGAAGGACCCTGCCTGATTTCTCAGGCTAGCTGTTATAGGGCAACCCCTCAAAATCACAAGCTGACTAGGGTCACGAGTTGATTTACATTTCCTTTGTACTTGGGAAAACCACACCCCAAAGCTGACTGGATTCACGTGGCTTGCCTGAGTTAATCTGTACTTCCATGGCTCCTGGACCCCGGAGGTAGGGGCACCTGGGCATTCCCATCTGAGCCCAAGGGTAGTGGGCCTGCTCATTCTTAGTTTGCATCTAAATACCTCCTTGGGACTCTCCCAGGATGGGAGATTAAGGGGGTTAACTGATTGGGCATCTCCCCCAACCTGGTTCACCTTTGTTTTCCAGGGGCCTTTTGCCCATAGCACCTGGAGCTGTTTTTCTGAGTAAACAAGATGGTGGCTTGGACTTTAAAGCAGGTCCTTACACTGTATATAGATAATTGAAATAAAAATTCTCAATTCTTAATTCATTGAACTTTGAAAATATTTTTGGCAGATTTGAGTCCCAGGGGAGTCTCATAAATGGAATCAATTTGAGTGACTTGATTTTATTTAACCAAGACTGGAAGACATGTGACGCACACAGTAAGAACCTAAAATTCAACATTTGCCAAACATTTTTTTTTAAAGATTTTATTTATTTATTTGACAGAGAGAAACACAGCGAGAGAGGGAACACAAGCAGGGGGAGTGAGAGAGGGAGAAGCAGGCTTCCCGCCAAGCTGGGAGCCCAATGTGGGGCTCGATCCCAGGTCTCCGGGACCATGACCTAAGCCGAAGGCAGTTGCTTAACCAACTGAGCCACCCAGGCGCCCTGTTTGCCAAACATTTTCTGAGGCATCTAGTGTGCGAAATATTGGAAATTAGTAAACGAAAAATACATAGCTCAGTCTAGAGAATAGTATATTCTCTTGTGGTAGTATATTTCAATTATTAAAGGAGGAGCATCCCTAAGAAATATGGTCAATTATTATCTGATAATTATTTTTAAAAATAGTATTTATTTATTTATTTGAGAGAAAGAGAGAGAGTGCATGGAGGGAGAGGGAGAAGCAGACTTCCTACCATGCAGAAAGCTGGGATCAGGGGCTCAATCCCAGGACCCTGAGATCATGACCTGAGCTGAAGGCAGATGCTTAACTGAGCCATGCAGTTACCCCAATAATTATTTTTATTAGCTAAATAGAGTCTTCAATTTTTGTGTATTTTGTACAATGAAATCAACTTTTATTATTATAAAATTTGGGTGAGTTGATTACTAAGTGCAACAGATTAAAAGTGCTAGTGTTTGGACTAACCTCTTTGAAGGTTGTAACATTTAAAACATTTTGGATCCTCTTACCAGTGTTAAAGTATTATTTTTATTATTTTTAAAAAATTTTATTTATTTATTTGACAGGGAGAAACACAGATAGACAATAAATACAAACAGGGGGAGTGAGAGAGGGAGGCACAGGCTTCCTGCAGAGCAAGGAGCCGGATGTGGGGCTTGATCTCTTGATTCTGGGATCGTGACCTGAGCCAAAGGCGGTCGCTTAACCAACTGAGCCACCCAGGTGCCCCTGAAGTATTTTTTTTCAAAAAGATAAAATCATGACTCTTAAGCAACTATAAAAAATAATATCCATTAAAGATTTTTAAACTATTTTTTTTTAAGATTTTATTTATTTGACAGAGAGAAACACAGCTATAGAGGGAACACAAGCAGGGGGAGTGAGAGAGGGAAAAGCAGGCTTCCCGTGGAGCAGGGAGCCCGATGTGGGACTCGATCCCAGGTCTCCGGGATCATGCCCTGAGCCGAAGGCAGTTGCCCAATCAACTGAGCCACCCAGGTGTCCCCCATTAAAGATTTTGACTTTAACTCATTAGTTAACCAGTGAACCAGTAATATGTTAAAACTAGTACAAAGAACATTTCAGAAACAAATACAAGCATTTGAAAGGATTGTCAGGGCAAGTTGATTGCTGAGTTAAATACAAAACAGGTTAATGTCCAAAAGGGCAATAAACCATTACCTTTCAGGTTATCTTTTCCATAGGACAGAAACAATTTACATACCCATCAGAAAAAGAATATGCAACTTGACCTCTGTACCTAAAAAGTTGTAAAATAGTCTAATCAATGGAAAATTAATAAAAAATGCAAGCCTCAAACTGTCCTGAAAGAACAATATTCTCTTTTACTTATTTTGAAGTTTTGGAAATCTTTTCTCACATCAGCATGTTTTATATGTTAAGGCACTATGCTTCTGTTCAAGAACTCCAAATAATTTATCTTTTCTACCTTACATATCACTCAAATGCAGAATCTATTTGACTCGAGTTAGTCTTATTGAATGTTTTTTTTTAAGTAAACCTATTGCCAGCTGTGCAACCTCTGTAATAGAGAATCAAAAACAGAAAATTTCTGACTGGATAACTTTGCTTTATTTGGAGAACAAAATTTTCTAAACTACCCACTGTCTAGTAAAGGTTCAATTTAAAGATTGTTTAGGTGTCTGTTGGAGGCCCAGAAAAATCTAAGTTACTTCCATATTTTAATGGGTATATGAGAACTTCAAATATAGCAGTTAGAGTTTAAATACACTGAAAAGGAGGTAGGGATCTTTTGATGAAGACAGGATTTCAGCTGATGGAATTTAGTATGTCTTTTAAACCCCTGAAAAGCAACACTTTTGGAAATCTCTTTGCTTTAGGCCTTTGCCTCAGAAGATCTAATAATTTATTTATTTTTATAAGACAGAGATACAGAGGATTATAGTAGCAATTAGTGCATCAATTTCCATTCTCTCTTGTCCATTGCTGCTTAAATGACAATGAGAGAAAAGAGGTTAACATGGCACCTGGGTGGTGAAGTCGATTCAATTATCGACTCTTGGTTTCAGTTTAGGTCATGATCTTAGCGTTGTGAAATAGATTGAGCCCTGTGTTGAGCTCTTAGCCCAAGCGCAGAGTCTGCTTAAGATTCTCTCCCTCCCTCTGCTCCCCTTGGCCCCTGTGCGCTCTCTCTCTCTCTCTCTCTCTCTCATTCTCTCTCAAAATAAATAAACAAATCCTTTAAATTAAAAAAGAAAGAGAGAGATAAAATAAGTTCTGCCAGCCTAGCTGGAAGAAATGGAAAAAAAAATGACTTCCAAATTTGGGCTATAGATGAGAAGGAAATCCTAAACTTATGAGGTAAAAGAATTTCACACCACATGACAGAAATTAAAACTCATCACTAAGATATGACTATAATTATATAATATGGTTGAAAACTATAAAGCATGCTTTATATCATCAGATTGGAAAAGAATATATAATTTCTTAAAATTACAGGCTACCCAGTAAGAACCTTAGCTATGCACAAGTTTCTCCTTGATGGTGTTGTTATTCTTTTATCCACATCAACGTTGAAGTGCAGTCTAATAGGAACTATTCACTGACACTGCAGTGAGGATAACTTCTTCAGGAGAAGTTGTATTGCAATATTTCCTTTGCACAGACTTTGACTTCTTATAGTTTTTAGAAGTTAACTAAATTTACAGTTCTAATATGGCTGAATTTGAGCAAAGAACAATAATGCCTAGTTGTTGAGCCCAAGCTAAAGATAACATTAACCTCATTAGCTAAGAAATAACTCTCATAAAAACTATTTATTTGCCTCAAATTTTACTTTAACTTTTCTCATTATTTCATTGTAGAATAAGCCATTTAGTTTTTCCAGAAACATAACCCCCATGCGTTGCATTGTTTCTGCTGGGAACAAGTCTATGAACAACACTTTTGAATGAACTATATACTATGGTATGTACAGAGACAATTTTTTAAACAACTATTGTAGCTCCTTCCTGGGCTACGAGGTTTGGGGTTTCTCCCTTGGTCCAGCCAGGGGAAAAAAGGTGGGGTCGAGCAGGATGATGAGTGTCGGAGGCCAAAAACACACCCGAGCCCGGAGGTCTGTCGAAGCAGGATCTCGTTTATTAAGGCGGTGCCACAGAATATATTGGGTGAGTGGGGAGGCGGGAAAAGGGAGGGGGAGAGGATAAGGCCCAATCACTGTAAAGGTCACCAGTCCATGCAGTGCACATGAGGATGGAAGTCTCATAGAAATATGCAGCGGCCACGAGCGGATCACGTCAGTAGAAGTCAGATAGACCAATCCCGGGCTGCCACTTCGGCGGTACCGCAGATAGGGAAGTGATTACCATGAGGAAGGTTTTATCACTATAGGGTGTGTCCCCTATAAATTATTATGTTGAGATCTTGAGTTTCTAAATAAAATCTTAAATTAAAAATCAAAAATCATGAAATAATGAAAACATATAAGCTAAAGTGATTTAAAAATACCGTGAGATTTGATTTTCTTTAATTGCATTTTTGCAAACAATTCAGATTTTTTTAGATTATGGCCAGTATTTCTCATTCACCCCAAATATCATTTTATCACATAGCATATTTTCAACTTCCCCATAAATCCATGTTTTGGAAAATTTAATTACAGTGTATATGAATAAAATAATTTCAAATTACTTACTATAATCAGGATTATTCATATCCTCTTATCTAAATTAGTGTATTTGTTCAATAATGCCAGAACCGTGCTTTGTTCACCATGGTCTGCCCAGGACATAGAGAGGCTGGTCCATAGTAGGTTCTTTTTGTTGGCTGAATGAATTAATGAATGTTTTAATTTGGCAAAGTTCAATCTGTGTCAGTTTAGAATTATTTTAAAACATACAGAATGCATTTTTGTAATATTGTAAGGTTGTTTTGAAAAATATTTTAAAAACTGGCTAATGATGCTGGCTGAAAAGTTATTTGCATTTTGTACAAATTGTGACACATATAATTAAGGTCAACTATCACCCTAAAAAATGTCTAAAAAATGTACCCTAAAAAATGTACAATTCATCTCACCAATTTCCATACAATTCTTGACTGAGAGCAAAAAAAAAATCAATATAACATTACAAATCGCTCACTTCTGATACCTAGTCCCTTAAACTTGATATTTTTACATGATTTTGCTCATAAATTTATCTTCCCATCTGTCTGGGCAAACCAACAGCTTCTCTTATTTTGGCAACTCTGAATGAATGCATTTCTACAAGAAACCTTGACATATTTATTTTATGCTCTTTCACGAGGGTTACAAAATATGTGCTGCATGATCTGGAAAAAAAATGTGCTAGCAACTAAAACTTTAACTGTAAAAAGCTATATATTTTTTGCCTTTAAAATTCCTTGAAAATCTTTTATTTGATTTTCTTAGTACTCTTTTTGATAATATGGAAAGCAAGATAATTCAGCTGTGAAAACAAGCAAAAATTCTTTTAATATAGAACAGCTGAGTGCTTCACTGTCTTTACAAGGAATCCACTCCTGGAACCATAGGTATTCTTTTTTTTTTAATCAAGTTTATTATAAGCATAGCATAGCATCTCCTTTCTTATTGTAGAAAACTTAGAAGAATGAAAAGGCAGAGCCTAAATTGTTTTAGTTTGTGTTACATTGGCCTTGAAAAGAAATAGAAGAGGATAATTTAGCCAAAAACAACAAACATCCAGTTACCACGAATTTCAAACTTTCAGGTTTAGAGTGAAAGAGACCCATTAATTTAGGGATGTCAAGGCTGCTGGTGAAATTGAATACAAATTGAATACAAAAAAATACTGTCCTGTGAGTTGTTATAGCTAAGCTCCCTTTCTTTAGTAAACAGTGTTTGGGGGACTATCTATTCCTGCTATTAAAGTCCTTTGTAAAACAATGGACAAGAATGGATGGAACAGAATCATGTAGTCTATAACACACATCCACTCATTCAGAATCCCAACTCTGGCTGCTAAGAGAAAAATACACGAACAGTTTCCTGAGAATTGTTAAGCCAACACACTATTAAATATACCACCTAACATTGTTCTTTTCCTCTCCTTTTTCACTCTTGCAGCTACCACATGTGATGGAAGGAATCCAAGTTAAACACTCTCACCAGAGCATGCTCCAAGACAGATGACTGGGCCTCAGGCTTGGCCAATACAATGCACTTCTATTCTCTATTTATTTTTGTAGTTCAAAGACCTGGCAGTAACCACATTGATGCCTGCCATAAGGACCAGTGCACTCCTGATTACTGCCCAGTGACTTTTATGACTGTATGCCAGCTACTCAGATAGACCACGTATAAAGAGTAGGGGGATTTTTTTGGAAGGCAAAGAAACCCCAGCTTCCACTTAAGCTTTGAAATTTCAGATGATGTACTGCCAACTTACAGACCTTGCTTTAATCAGAGCAGCCACATGAAAAAGCTGTTTCTATTTACCCTAGGTCATTTAGGAAACCAGTGATAAGTAGGCCGTGCAAAATTTCAACTTCTCCTAAAGTTGGCGTGTTCTCCTCAACTAGAGTTGAGTCTTGATTTCATTTTCTGAGTCGAAATATTTACAACCCTGTCATACATGAGTTTTAGCCTTCCTTCTGTCTACCAACAAATGGGCTTTTTAAAGAATGCTTAGGGTTAATGTGGAAGCTTTCTAACAGTGGGCCCATGTAGATTTAAATAATGACTAAACCGCTTTACTGGTCTGGATCAGATTTCATCAGAGACTGACTTTATAGCTAGAAAAAAATAACATTCTATTTTAGTTTTAAATTGTGTATTTATGTAATAAAAAAGTAATTTTGCAGAACCCAAATTAACAACTGGGATATTCAGGAATTCAATGTTATAAAGGAATAAAATTTAGGATCCTAATTTATTCTTCAGTATACAATGAATCCTTTAGTTGTTTATAATATTTTGATTATCCTTATCATGAAGAGATTTTGTATAGTACTTGATATTGTGGTATCCTGGATATTTTATGTTATCAAAATATAAACAGAAGAAGTTCCCCTTCTCCATTATTTACAGTCAATATTGCAGTACTTAACACTGTTAGCTCCCCCATATATCATAGTTGTAACAATCTTATATCAGTAGAATTTCATTTTCATGCTTGTCATCTTCCCATATTTTGTGCTACTGTGTGCTATTAAATTTTTAACACCACATAAAGATATTAATTTTTTGTTTAAACAGTTTTTTAGGAAATTAGGAGAAAAATACTTTTATATTTACCTCTACTACCCTTTTTCTTTTTACCATTTCTAGTATCTTTAGTCTTAATTTTAGAACCAAGCTTTCATCTGATATCATTTCCCATCAACCCAAAGAGCCTTCTTTAGTATTTCTTCTTGTACTCATCTGCTTGCAATGAATTTTCTTGATTTTTTTTAATTGAAAATGTCTTTATTATCCTTGTTTCTGAAGATACTTTAACTGGAAATAGAGTTCAGAATAGACTGTTTTTTTAGCAATTTAAAGAAGTCTTTCTTATTCTAGCCTACATATTTTCTGAAGAGAAGTCAACCATTATCTGTATCATTGTTTCCCTGTATGGACTATCTTTTTTATTGAATTAACTTCTTGATTTCTTTTAATTTGATTTTCAGCTGACCTTGGGTTGGATCTGTCAGTGGATAGTAGATATTAATTTTCAAATTAGGGAAAAATCTGGCCAATATAGCTTTAAATATTTTCCAACAATATTCTCAGTCTTCTCCTTTTCAGATCACTATATATAAATATATTATACATATATAGTATATGCATAGTATATAGTATATATATAGCATATATATGTATACTATGCATAATATATATAAATAGGATTTGATATATGGAATATATATAGTTATATAGATATATATCATATATATATATAAATGTATATATGCCCATATTTTCTTTATCCATTCATCATGGACAATGGATAGATACTTGAGTCGCTTCCATGTTTTGGTTGTTGTAAATCATGCTGCAATAAACATAGAGGAGTATATATCTTTTCAAATTAATATTTTTATTTTCTTTGGGTAAATACCCACTTAGTTGAACTACCAGATTATATATTTCTATTTTAACTTTTTGAAGAATCTCCATACTGTTTTCCACAGGGGATATACCAATTTGCAGTCCCACCAACAGAGTAAGAGAATTCCTTTTCTCCACATCCTCATCAATACCTGTTATTTCTTATCTTTTTGATTCTAGCCATTCTGACAAATATAAGGTAATACTTCATTGTGACTTTAATTTGAATTTCCCTGATGATTAGAGATGTTGAACATCTTTCCATGTGTCTGTTGGCCATCTATATGTCTTCTTTGGGAAAATATCTATTCAGGTCCTCTGCCCATTTTTAATTAGATTATTTCTTGTTTTGGTATTGAACCACTTGTAAATATCTTCTCCAATTTGGGGTTGCCTTTTCATTTTGTTGATGGTTTCTTTCATTGTGCAAAAGCTTTTTATTTTGGTGTAGTCCCAACGGATTATTTTTGCTTCTGTTTCCTTTGTCTAAGGAGACTTATCTAGAAAAGTGTTTCTATCTATTGATCTATTGATATCTATATCAAAGAAATTACTGTCTGGTTTCTTCTAACAGTTGTAAGGTTTTTGGTCTCATGTTTTTCTTCAGTCTTCTTCTTTCTTGATATTGGCTAATTTCTATTTTTATTCAGTTTTATTGACTCCTTTTTTTTCTCTCACCCTCAAGCCCATCAAATAATTTTTCATTTTGGATATTGTAATTTCACATTTTATAATTTCCAGATGGTATTGCTGCTTTCCCCCCACAGTTTCTATTCTCTACCAAGATTCCTATATATTTAGAAAAACCATATTTTCTTTTAACTCCATGAACAAATTTATAATAGCTTTAAAAACTCTGGGTCTGCTAAATCCAAAATCTGGGTCATCTTGGGATTAGTTTTTATTCATTACTTTTTTTCCCCTTGACTATGGGTCATATCATACTTTTTAAAAATGCCTAGTAAATTTTGATTTAATATTAAACATTGCATAGATCATGTTTTAATGTTCTTTATTCTGTTATATTCCTCTGAAGAATATAACTTTGAATTCTAGTATATAGTGCAATTACTGACTAAGCACCTTGAAATTTTAAAGACTCAGTTTACATTTTGTTAAGGTTCCTCTGTGGAAAGCTGTTTTCCAAACCTCCTTAATTTGGTGGGACTCAATCTCCACACTCTGAATTTCCTCAACATATTGTTGAGGCATTAAAAGTATATATCTAGAGTAGGTTCTACTCTAGGGCATAGTACTTACTTCAGAGCCATGGCCTTTCTGGAGTCTTGGCTGGGTGCTTATGGTATTAAGCGGTTTCTTTTCTGTATCTGGGCCACAACTCCAAAGAACTCCTAATGTGGATCTACCTTTAGTTTCTTGAGTTTGTTCCTAAACCACAGCCTCTCTAATAAGACTTGCACACTCTATCATAATACATGTATCAACCAGCTCTCAGCCCAGAACTTGCACTGGACCCTCAACCTGTCTTCTGTCTTTCCATCCAAATGGTTCTATGTTGTTTCACCTCCCTGTACTGCAATCAAGAAATTGTATCCAAGCAGGGACATTAGAGCTAAAAATCTTCACATAAAACCAATTTAATACATGAGGTACAGAATGAAATCATATTTCTTTTAATACCAAATGAAGTGGCTTCTTACATATTGTTTGCATACTGTGGATGCCTTTCTTTCCTACCTGGCAATTTTATCTCCTGAGAAAACTCCTGAGAATGCTGGAAGTTACTGAGTCCAAGGGATTAAACCTTCTACTGTCACCAGTAGAAAATAAGAAAAGAATGCTTTCTTCAGCTGTCAAGAATCTCGTACTGCTCTTTCAGTTGGGTCTGTGTGGTGTTGTTGGCCATACTAAAATTGGATGGTATGTTTGTTTGTTGAGGTTCATTTAAGCATAATTATCTAGGCAGAAAGTAGGACAGAGGGAAGATGAGGAATTCATATCCTTTCTTTGGAGATGGATCAAACTACTACTGCTTCTAGTCCTGCTTCTGATCCTACCAGTTTAATAGACAGGAAAATATTCAGCAGGGCAGTTCATCCTAGCTTGCCTCCCTAAGACCAGAAGTAGTTCACCCTCATCATCAAGTTGAATTTGCCCTTTATCTACACATTCTAGACTAGATCTCAGGTCTGAGGAATTCTTTTTCACCTCTATCTTCACTTATTCTCCCCTTTATTAATATAACATGCCTCGTTCCCAGAGTTCTCCCAAATAAGTCATTAAATAAAATAGTCTCATTTTAGTTCATTCCTTAATTGCAGTTGCTCAGTTTTCTCCCCAGAGACAAATATAGTTAAGATATTTGGATAATCATCTGCTGTTATCCAACACCCTGATTCTATGCTGCTCACTTTCTTTGATGAAATTGATTCATTCAAGCTACCTTTGAATTCACCTGATGCCAGTCACCAGTACTCACTTTCTCCAGCACCAGTGTAAATAAATATCTGAAACCCATGACCACACATTTGAGATGTCATTCTGTCTAACTGCCCTCACTATACTGTCTCTCTCCTGAGCAATTCTACAGTAGATATTTTGATTCCTATCCCCGGTTCCTCCTTGAGGACTAAAGCATTCAATTCCCTATGTGCTGGGAATATTGCCTCATGATGGCTCACAGCTGAGTCTCTATTAAGAAAAACATGAGTATTATAGTTAACTGACCTGGTGGCTGCATTTTTGCTATTTGACACCTGCACCTCAAGTTATTCAGAAAAGCAACCAATGTAGAAAAGAAGAAATTATCAGTTGATGCTCTAATAAAGCATGCAAATAAGCAAACAACAAACCTTGGGATTTTTATAACCATCTGTAGTCTAGACACACTACTTTCAAGATCAAGATAAAGATGAGGGTCATGTAGGCAGCAGGAATACCTTCTCTTATCTTGATTATACCTTGCATAAGTCTAAAAAGGAAAGAACTGCACTGCAATCTCTCTGAATAGTGCCCCTCAGAGCCATGAAGTGTACAATCTCCACAGTATGTGTAGCTCTCCTAAGAAGAGTTATATTTTTTTTCAGAACTACGTTATATGTTCCTTCAACATGATTTCTCTAATGGAAAACTACTTTTAACATTAGATGGTATCAATAAATAAGCAGAAGAATGTAACTTTAGACCATGATTCCACCATAACTCATAGCTGTAAGTTGGAGTGCCATAGTAAAGGCTTTCTACAAGTCCATGATAAACTGATTATTGAACTTGAAGTTTCCCTTAGAAATTATAGAGTAATAATGACCAGATTTCTTATTTGCCAAGGTCTTTAAATCTATAATTTATCTGAAGTAGAAAAACAAAACTTAATAAACTAGTTTTTATTTCATTATGGTGCTTGGTTCATGGTTAGTCTATAATAAATATATGTCGGATGACTAAATACATCAGTAAATACATAAATATATAATACTGCTTCCATGGAAACATGCTTAAAATTCTGATTCAGTTCACAGCTACCATTCAGCACTAGTGTCCTTTAAAACTCCTTTCTTTTTTTTTTTTTT
>PITA01003404.1:0-29502 GCA_004023965.1 Spilogale gracilis
TGCTGTTATTGTTGGAGGAGCCCACTTTCAAATGATATAGGGGGATTGGAACTGGTTGTATATAGGGGTAGTATTGAATAGGGATGTGGGATTGACTTGGAGCTTGTATCTACATGTACACGTAAAAGAGAGAATAAAGGAAAGAGGAGAGAAGAAAGGGAGAAACAGAGAGAGCTAACAGGGAAACAAGAGGGAACAATAAAAGCAGAAAATACAGGGGTGTGTTTGAATTTCAGGGTAAAAAGAGAAAAAAAAGAAAAAAAATAGAAAAAAGAAAAAAAATTAAAAAGAATAAATATATATATATATAAAAGGTAAAAAATGTTATGGGGTGTTGTATTGGGTATCCCGTTGTGATAAGAAGGGGGATAAAAATTGAAAGAAGAAAAACTGTGAGAGTGTAATTTTAAGCTTAAAGTGGAAGCTTTAAAAGTAAAACTAGAAAAGAGTTTAAAAAAGTAAATGAGGTGGAAAACTTTATCAATGAGTTGTAGAGTTTTTGGTACTTGTAGTCAGTGCCAGGAGTTTAATAAATTGCCTTTCCCCGATTTGGGGTTTTGCATTGGAATGTTGTCCTCCTGAGCTTCTGGCGTGGTTTCTGGGGGCGGGGCGTGTTGTTCCCTTTCAGTCCTTCTACCTAGGCTGAGTCTCCTGGCCCCCCTGCTAGAGGCCTGTCTCAATGGCAATCAGACTATCAGGCTCCAATTCTCTGGTAGTGGAGCGTTGTTCTTTTGCGTCTTTTTTCAGCAGTTGAGGAAGTCAAGTCGGAGCAGGATGTCTGTGCCCAGACCTCCCTCCCAAAGGGAGCCTCTACACAGGGAGGGGCTCTTTCCAGCCTCCCAGTTGGCAGTCTATCACAGCCGGGCTGGTGCAGATGTTGTATTGATTTCTGCCCCCGTCCCTGCTTGTCGTTTCACTCCCGCACCTCAAAGCCACAACTCCTTTTGGATCGCGCGACTTTGTCTGCCCCCTGGGACCTGGGGCCTCTCCGGTCCCACGGAAGTCTGTAAAAAATGTCTTCCCCTGGGGGGGTCTACACGCGGCCCCCGGTGTGGAGAGAAATGGGAGAGAAGGGCAGAATAGAATCCATTCCCACTGCTTTCCCGGCAGCTGTGGCAGCTCAGGCGGAGGCAGGTGGCTTCACACGCGCCGGGGCTGGGGCCTGGTGGGGCGCGGGTGGGTGGCTGCGCGCGCGCACGGGGGCCGGGGCCCGCCGGGGCGGAGGCGGAGGCCGGGCAGTGGGAAAAGAAAGAAAATAAAAGATTTTTAAAAGTCTCCCTGCCTTGCCCCGGGCTCCGCTGTGTTTAGCTTCTTTCTAGCCCCGATTCAGGACATAATCTGCTGTTATTCCTCACTCACAGAGCACTTTCGTTTTGGGGTATTTGTTTTCAAAGGTTCAGCTCTGCGGGCTTCCTCCCCCACTCCCCTGTCTCTGGGGGCAAGCCTCCAGACCCTCCAATTTGTTTCTACCTTTTTGCCGATGTTCTTTGTCTCTCGTGGCGGTCCAGAAGTGGGAAATATCACATTTCAGGCTGGTTTCATGGGTGTTCACGGTGGTCTTATAGTGGTTTTTTTGCTGGAATTCAGCTCTCTACAGGGAACTCCCCGAAATGCGGTCACCTGGCCTTCCGCCATCTTGACCCCTCACAAATCATATATCTAATAAGGGGTTAATATTTAAGATATATAAGAACTCCAAATAAATAAAAATATATAATAACTCATACAAATGAAGAGTCCAAGTTGAAAATGGCAAAGGATCTAAAAAGACATTTTTCCAAAGACATATAAAGGTCCATGGGTACCTGTAAAGATGAACCTCATTATCACAGACTTGCAAATCAATACCACAATCAGATGTCACCTCACACCTACTAGAATGGCGAATATCAAAAACACAAGGTGGGTGCCTGGGTGCTCAGTCACTAAGCATCTGCCTTTGGCTCAGGTCATGATCCCAGAGTCTCATGATTGAGCTCTGCATCAGGCTCCCTGCTCAGCAGGAAGCCTGCTTCTCCCTCCCTCACTCCAGGTGCTTGTGTTCCCTCTCTAGCTGTGTTTCTCTCTGTCAAATAAATAAATAAAATCTTAAAAAAAGAAACCCATAAGAAATAACAAGTGTTAATGTGGAGAAATGTGGATATGGAGAAAAGGTAACCCTTGTTCACTGTTCATGGGAATGTAAACTTGTGCACCCATTATGAAAAACACTATGGTGGTACCTCAAAAAATTAAAAATGAGAACTACCATATGATCCAAGAATTTCATGTCTGGGTACATATCCAAAGGAAACAAAAACAGGATCTCAGAAGTGTATATACATTTCCATGTCTATTGCAGTGTTACAATAGTCAACATAGGAAATAAACTGTCGTCAGTGGATGAATGGATAAAAATATGTATTTTTTTTTGTAGTGCAGGAATGAGAAAGAGGGAAATCCTGCCATTTACAACAACATGGATAGAACTTGAGGGTATTATGATAGGTAAAATAAATAAATCGGACTGAGGACAAATCCTGTAGGATATCACTTATATGTGGAACATAAAAAAGCAGTACTCATAGAAAAGGAGAACAGAATGGTGATTACCAAGCACTGAGGAAGGGGGTTGGGACTAGGGTAAAGGAGGAAATGCTGGTCAAAGAATAGAAACTTCTAGTGATAAGATGAATAAATTATGAGGATCTGTTTTTAAGATGAATAAGTTCTGAGGATCTGATATACAATATGTACAATATAAAATGTGGTTATATTTAGTAATAAGTTCTCAAGTCATTCCTGAACATGTGTCTTATTTAGATCTGTGTTACTTTTTGATACTCTCATCTACATGGTTGCTTTTAGATGTCTTAACCTTGAAGAGTCTCACCATAGCTACTTACTGTCTTAGATGGTCTACTCTATGTACCTATACCTGCAAACTCTTGCTCCAGGTGTCTGTAGGTATTAGACTCCCTGTGACTTTCCCACGCAGCACCCATTACCTATTATTATTTTTCATAATATACCCTTATTATATTATTTCATATAAAGAAAATATTAAATATAACAGATCAATAGAAAACATTTTTGTTAGAATGAACACATAGTTTGTGATCTAAATTGATATTTTAAAAATGAAAATATTATTGATAATTATACTTAGAAAAATAGCAATTAACCAGGACTCTTCTGGATGAAACTGTTCATAATTACAGTGAATGATTTAAGACTTCTCTGACAGAAAAAAATTAATATAACAATAAAATCAATCATGCAATTAATAAACATGAAATACTATATATTTGAACTTTTAATCTTGTAAATGTATTTAATAAATGGTGGTCTTTCATGTAAAATAATGGCCTATAACACAAAATTATGAAAATAAATGAGCTAAACTATGTCTCAAGTTGTTAATGAAACATTATTAAACAAAACAGAGTAAGGCAAAAAAAATTATCAAAATGACAACAGGAATAAAAAAATAGAAAACATTATAAATAATATATGAAAAAGAAAATAAATCTTAAATACAAAGGCATCGGAAAATTTTTACAAAAATAAAATAGCCAGCTGCATTTTTAAATTTAAACCAAATTGGTTTTACTTTTCTTCTGTTATGTTGACTACTCTAGAACACACTAAAAAATGAATTTTATCAGAAACTCATGTTGAAATTCATGAAGATTGCACATATACATACATATTTCTACTTTATCGACATACATGACATACACCAGAGAAATTTTGCTACAAATATGAATGCATCTGGAACCATTTAGTCAATGAAGTATTTGCATATGTTTTGGTCCAATGATTCTGCTCCTGGGTTTATATTTCAGGGAAATTCTGGCATGGACATAGAAAGACACATTGTAGATGTGAGCTATTTGTCAATCCATGCTTATGGCCACTGGTTTTGGTGTAAAATATTGTCTATACCAGTTAATAAAAATACTATGCAACTTTTATCTATCAAATGTCTATCTAAAAATACCATCAAATGTCTGGCAATAAAATGACAAAGGAGATGACCAAAAAATTCTCAAAGAAATAAAATAAAAATTACTAATAACTAGATAAAACATTAAAAATGCTTAAATAAAATTAGAAAAGTAATTCAAATTATCACCAGAAAAATATATAATTTTGTTTCTCAAGTTATAAAAAAGTATCATGTTATGCTGCAGACATTATCTAAAAACATTCAAATTACATCCATGACACACTCTCCCTTTCTATATACATATACACATAGATACATAGTTACAGATAGAGCAGATAGCCAGAGATATACAAATTTATATATATATGAATAAAATGCAATAAAACATCAATAG
The DNA here is from genome assembly GCA_004023965.1 of Spilogale gracilis. NCBI lineage: Eukaryota > Metazoa > Chordata > Mammalia > Carnivora > Mephitidae > Spilogale > Spilogale gracilis. The sequence goes on from PITA01003404.1 coordinate 4,326, forward strand.
TAGTAATGCCCATAAAATATTACAGATGAGTCTTGCTATTTATTCTTACATTTAAATGGTTCCTATACTTAATAAATTATGCAACTGAAGTATATGGTTTTTAAAAGAAATTGACTATTCTAATTGGTTATATTTAAGAAGTTATTCCAGCCCTTATGAAAACATTGGTCTGTTACTAAAAGTATATTAATAATACATTTTTGAAAGAAATCAGCAGATGAAACTATGATTATGGGTAAACACACAATGTTTTATTTTAAAATTAAAGAAGGATTCTGCCCTAGACAAAGAAGAAAAAGTAATGGCTGAAGACATTTCCAGGCTCAATTTCTAAAATTCTCCATATACCTTCTTATTCATTATAATTTTTAAACACACCTCTTAGTGAAATCACATTTGGATAACCTTTGAGACTGCATCTCCACTAACATCAATTTGCACTTTATATCCTAATAAAAATTATTCGAGACACTTTGTCATTTCATTTTAAAGACAATAAAAGTTCTTTATTTCCTGCCAATGAATATAATGGTATCATTTATCAATGTATGACAGTTGTCTTTTTTCTAAAGTATCAGACGCATACACAATTGATAAGCTCTTAGGTTGGTACCAAGTAAATATTGAGAAAGATATTTAATACTCTGGGGAATAAAATCAACTATAAAACACATTTGCTGCCTTTAGTTCCTTAAATGTATCTGGGAAGAGAAAAGAAGCATGAGTGTTCAGGGCTTGAACTGGTTATCAAAGATTGAGGAAATATTTGGAAAATGAACCTCTAGATAATTTAGAGAATGTATTGAAAAAGAAATCCAAATCTGGGTCCCGAAGTGTGGGACTAGAAGGAAAGACAATAGTGATTTCAGAACTCATGTATTAGTTTTCATTAAATTATGAGCTTCTAGCAATAGGCAATTGGTCACCTTCCTTTAAATATATAACAATAAATATGGTTATAATCGTCATTTGTTTTGTATAAAAGAAAAAGACAAAGAAAAGGAAAGGTTGCGGTGTGAAAGGCAGGAGGGATAAAGAAAGGACCAAAGAGAGGGAAAGAATAAAACATAAGAAAAAATAGTCTAGCATCATATACACAATATGAGAAAAGTTGAGCAGTGACTACTTTTCTAGTGAATTTTTTGTTATTTTAACAATTGTTAAAATAGGCTTCATTAACAACTTGAGACATAGTTTAGCTCATTTATTTTCATAATTTTATGTTATAGGCCATTATTTTACATGAAAGACCACCATTTATTAAATATATTTACAAGATTAAAAGTCCAATTTTGAAACAATACATATATAATTAAACTATGTTATTCTTAAAATGAAAAAAAAGAATAAAAATTAAAATCACACTAATGACACTAATTAAACAATCAATATACAAAGTGTGATCCAAGAATGTCTAGGATCCCCAAGATACTTTCATGGGTCCATTAGATTGCAACTGTTTTCATAATAATACTAAGCCAGTATTTGCCTTTTCCTTCTCATTCTTTCAAGTCCTGCTTTCTTGCAGAGGCTACATTACATAAATGTCACTACTCTGACAGATATTGTACAGTGTATCTGTATATACTTGTGTTTTAAAAAGTTACCAGTTTAAATTTATAATATAATAAATATGAATAGTTATGTTCAACATAAATGAAAGCTTTTTGGGATCCTCCATAATTTCTTTAAGTAGGCTCCACACCCAGCATGGTGCTTGAACTCCCCACCCTGGAATCAAGAGTAGGATGCTACATCTTCTGAGCCAGCCAAGTGTCCTCCTAGTCTTCCACAAGTTTTAAGAACACACAATACAAATTTTGATAACTAGTGACTGAAAATTTTCCTACATTCTGACACATCTATTCTAATCTTTTTTGTGTGTGTATAGATGTCATTTAAAAACAGTTGACAGTGGGCACTTGGGTGGCTCATTGAGTTCAGCCTCTGCCTTCGGCTCAGGTCATGATCTCAGGGTCCTGGGATCCAGGCCCCCATTGGGCTCTCTTCTCAGCAGGGAGCCTGCTTCCTCCTCTCTCTCTAACTGCCTCTCTGCCTACTTGTGATTTCTTTCTCTGTCAAATAAATAAATAAAATCTTAAAAAAAAAATAGTTGACATTTAGGGGCGCCTGTGTGGTTCAGTTCTTAAGCGTCTGCCTTTGGCTCAGGTCATGATCCCAGAGACCCGGGATTGAGCCCCACATCAGGCTCCCTGCTCAGCGGGAAGCCTACTTCTCCCTTTCTCACTGCCCCTGCTTGTGTTCCCTCTCTTGTTGTGTCTATGTCAAATAAATGAATAAAATAAAAATAGTTGACTTAAAAAATACATGTATCCATATATTATGTATAAATACATGTTTGTATGTATATATGTATATTTGTAACCTGCCTTTTGCAATTAAATTGAGATATATATCTTACTATATGCACACATCTTACATATATATTTATATGATATTTTACATAATTTTATATTTCATATCTATTGTATATGTAAATTTTTAACCAATTTTTAATAGATATATAGACATAGCATCTGTTAACATCTAGTCACCATATTTAGGTTTTTGTTGCTGTTGCTGTAAGAAATATATTGAACATTTGCTTGTAGTGCTTTTACTTGTGTAATAATAGGTATATTTAAGTTTGTACATTATGTACTATATGTACAAATGTATTTTCCTTTAGAGATGGACATATACCTCACATTTATTGCTTGAAGACTAATTACCATGTCTAAAATATGATCCATATCATCAAGCATTTTTAGAGACTGTTGTACTGATTCATATTCCTAACAGCTTCATTATACAAATAGAATAAATCATCATGAAATATGCAAAAATAGTTTCTTCTTGGGGCGCCTGGGTGACTCAGTTGGTTAAGCGACTGCCTTCGGCTCAGGTCATGATCCTGGAGACCCAGGATCAAGCCCCATATTGGGCTCCCTGCTCAGCAGGAAGCCTGCTTCTCCCTCTCTCAGCCCCTCTGCTTGTGTTCCCTCTCTTGCTGTGTTTCTCTCTGTCAAATAAATAAATAAAATCTTAAAAAAAATAATAGCTTCTTCTCCTTGTCTGAATTTACCTTTAAATAGCTAAAAATACTGGAATATATTATTTTGTGCATCTTTTTTATGACCTCCTTTATGAACTTCTTTAATAACCTATTTGTCCATTTTGATGACTTTAATGATTATATTCTACACATAGGGACTCTCTGTATACTATAGATAAGACTACCATATATTGTATTTGCCATAAATATATTCTCATGTTTTACTTGTTTTTAATGTATTTTGTATGTATTTTAACCATATTTTTATAGTCAAAATTTATCATTTTGATATTATCATAATACTGCTTTATAACAAATCACCGCAGATCTCAACATCATGCATCTTATGTGTAATGTCAATGTCAGGTGAATGTTTATTTCTCAGTTTTACATTTGTAGGTATCCAGCGTTCAAATGAAGACTGAATGAAGCTGAATTTGGATCCAACTAAATAAGGTACAAAGGTTGTCCTAGAACTAGTAACTAGACAGTCTTTACATGACTAAAGGAGAGATGCAAAACCCACCCCATAAGCATATCTCTTGCTTTTCATCATGCCCTGCCTTTTCCAAATGATTATATAAATGGACATATATAGTATAGAACCTTTTTGTTCTGATTTTCTTCACTTAGCAAAGCATACTCAAGATTCAACCTTGTTGTATGAATCAATGAACTGTTCCCTTTATTGCTGGGTAGTATTCCATTGTATTGATATGTGTTTATCCATTCACCTATTCAAGAGCATCTGTGTTATACATAATGATTTTAATTATTGCCAATTTTTAAAAATACTATTAAGAAAAATAATTTAATATCTTCTCATGTGAGTAGATAGACTTCCTTTTTTTTTTTTTTTAAAGATTTTATTTATTTGACAGAGAGAAACACAGCCAGAGGGGGAACACAAGCAGGGAGAGTGAGAGAGGGAGAAGCAGGCTTCCTGCTAAGCAGGGAGCCTGATGCAGGACTCGACCCCGGGTCTCCGGGATCATGACCTGAGCCAAAGGCAGTCGCTTAACCAACTGAGCCACCCAGGCGCCCCAGTAGATAGACTTCTATGATATATGTAATGGTTGCAAAGCCAATGAATCCCATTACCAGCATATACTACAACTTGTTTAAATAATTGTTTATTGATTATTGGCAATTTCCTAGATGAAACAAAAACAAACTGGGGACAAAATATTAGCCACCTCCATGATTATGTTCTTATTCTAATTTTCTAGAAGTAAATTTTGGAGTCAAAAAGTACACAAACATCTAGGACATTTTATGAGATTGATCATTTTTCTCTATACCAGGCATCTCACACTTTTCTTCCATGAAGAAGAACTATTAAGCTAAGGGAATTACAGAGGAACATAAACAGAAGGAAAGAGGAAAGAAGATATTATAGTCCTCAAATTTTACAAGACCAAATTTTGTGAAGTGGATTTAATGCCAAACTAATACATTAGCTCAATTTTATCAAGCATTCAATTTATAGGGATAAAATTATTCCCATCTGTCATGATTAATTTCACTTGGGAATACCTAAGTATTTTCACACATGTTCTCATAAAACCACTTGGAATCAACATACTCCTTCCCAGTATCTGCAGAAAGGATCTTCTATAATACAATATTTGGATTGAAACCAATCAACATAGACAAGACAATATAGATAATGTGTCAGCTCATCATTGGGAGAAAAGGATTCTGTGATTGTTTAAGTGAGTTATGCTATAAATGCAATGAGAAGACAAAATATTAAAAAGCATTAACCAAATTTGTAATTTTAATAAAAGTAAGAAAAGTGACGAATATTCTGGAATATAATTCTTTCAAATATTATTATTAAATATTGTTGTTAATGTTCATATTTTCTTTTTTTTCCAACTGAAGTCCACAGTTGGACTTATACACTATTGCCAATATACATATTTTTTACTTCAGTGCTTTGGAAAGTATGAAACCAATAGAACATTATATGACCACTTTCAACTTTCATTTAAAGCTCCAAGTCTATGGTAAAGAAAAATTAATTTATGATTTTTTTTTACTAGCTTGCACTTAAGTCATAAAAATTTCCATTTTAAAAAGCTGTAGAAAGTCAAATACTCTATTGAGCTTTATTCCTCAGTTCTTGTATGTATTATGTATTTTTTTTCCCTTTGAACTAAGAGGTGGCATATTGTCAGAAGTAAATGAATCTTGAAATTTATGAACTCCAGAATTTCAGGTCTTTAAATTTTCAGGGAAGTTTGACCTTGGATAAAGGCAGTCAATCACTGAGCCTTTCATAAAATTATATTTTTATGTTGGCTTCCAGAATCTTTATTTCCTACAGATTCTATTATTAAGGAAATACAGAAGGGCGTCCATTTATGAGAAAACACTTGTTAATTTTCTGTAGTAATTTTTAAATCAATTTTTCTTCTTGAATTGATTCTATTATATTTAAAACAATTGGTGTATATTTTTCATTGTCCTGCAATTTTAAATATTTATGATCCTATGTCACTATTAAAATACAAAGGGCACTAGACCATGTATCAAACTACCTCAAGGATGGAAGCTCATTCTAAAGGTGTAAGAATGAAAATCAGTCTCTGCAACATGGAAGGAAAACAAATTATTACTTAAAAACTTTGATAATTCAAACAGCATGTATGAAACTTAGAAAGGTATCAAGTTTGATAATTTATCTAAAAAATATAGTATTTTGGAATACCTTTTTGGATCTTACATGGTTTGTTTGAGTGGATTTTATTAGCAACAGTTTCCTTCAGATAAAAAGATTATAAATATATATGACATTGATTTTAACAAAGGGTAAATAAGTAATGTTTTAGGGTAACTGCATTCACTGCATTGATAAATACTTAATTAATGGCACCTGATTATCACCATCTCCTACTATGCATGAAGGAATGGGCCATAGATTGATACAGTGCTCTGTTATTAAAAATGCATTAGACTGCAAAACCTACCTTGTGTTGAAGACAGAATTAAGACATTTTCTAATATCACTAGATAGAACTATACATAAGCCTCTATCATGAATTTCAATTCACTTTATACTGTGAAAATGCACATGATAATTATTATTATTACTTATTTTTTTGTGAATATTAACAAAATGTTAAAGAAAATAATATAAACAGGGCACCTGGGTGGCTCAGTGGGTTAAAGCCTCTGTCTTTGGCTCAGGTCATGATCTCAGGGTCCTGGGATCGAGGCCTACATTGGGCTCTCTGCTCAGCAGGGAACCTGATTCTTCCTCTCTCTCTGCCTGCCTCTCTGCCTACTTGTGATCTCTCTCTCTCTGTCAAATAACTAAATAAAATCTTAAAAAAAAAGAGAAAATAATACAAACAGCTAACTTTTGGAGCTGATTTTATAGTAGACATAGTAATATATTTGTCCATATTACCAAGAATTACTTACGTGTGTGTTCAATTTTGTACTTAAGTTTTCATCTAATGATATTCTGCATGTAATCTTTTGCAACTTAATTTGTTATGTATTATTTTTAAAATTACAAAATTAAACAATATTTCTTAAATTCCAAATATTTTAACTCTTAGAGTACTCCATTTCACGGAGACTCCAGACCCCTGAACATATCTCCTTGTGTACATGAATGAAAGTTCCTCCCTTTGATCCTACAAACATTTCACATAACAAGTACCTTCCTCGACTAAGATGTCTTTTTGGGAAGAACCCATAATTTTCTTAAGAATTTCAGTTACGTCTTTTAGAGAGTTAGTATTCACTTTCAAGTGTTAAAAATCCATTAATTCTAAATTAAAGTTTTGTTCTCATGTCAAACGCAATTATTCTCCACACACCAACCATAGTGAGAGAATGGGAGAATAGTTTATTGTATTCACAGACTCTTGTAGATTCCTTCCACTCTATCTGTCTCCATCAAATCAGAGCACACAGAGAAGGCATGAGAGGTAAAGAGATACACATGGCTGTGCTTATAGGGAGGTGCTTGCAGTTTCTTTAGCTAAAAGTGCCCTCTGTCATGCCAGAAATGTATAGGAAGCTCATGGGACATATCGCTCTGCCATTAGTGGTACTCTGTAATAGATACTATGTTGTCCATGAGCTCTTTTCCTGTGACAGGAGAGGGGGAGTTTCTGCGACAGCTCCCACCTCTGTGCTATCCTATGGGGAAGCCGTAAGTAGGCCAAACTAGCAACTTTCTGCACCACGAATTGTACCCATAGGAAATGCTGCTGCTTGCCATGACAGATGCTTGAAGGCTAGGCTCCACACTGATGTCCCATTCAATATTCGGCTTCTAAATGATAACTAACTCAATAACAAAATCCACTGATTATAGTATGTCTGTCCTCCTTGAAACATTGCAGACCTTTGTAACCTCAAATATCTATTACCCTCTCCTCATTTCTTATGTTACTTTAACACAGTATTTTATAATCCTCTTGTTTCTGTGCCCCCACCAAATGAGTCGTCACTATTGATATGGAGGTGGTGTTTTATTTCCTTTTTTGTAGATGGTGTTTATATCACTTTTGTTTATTAAATCTTCCCTCAAATGTATCACTTTGTTTACTCACAGTTGCTTCTTAAATTCAATCTTTTTTGCCTGCATAGGTTCAACTTCCTTGTTTCTAAGTACTTTTTTTGTTTTTGTCATTTATTTATTTACTTCAGAGAGAGAGAGAGAGCATACACTTGGGTGGAGGAGGAGGGAGAAAGAATTCCAAGCAGACTCCATGCTCAGTGGGGAGCCTGTCATGGTGCTAGATTCCGGGAACATGTCCTGAGCTGAAACTAAGAGTTGGTCACCCAACCTACTGAGCCACCCAGGCACCCCAGGACATTTTATTTAGCTCTCTGATGAGACTCTGTTAATGGCAAGGCCTCTTAAGTCTTCCCCCCCACACACCCTTTTTAAGCCTTCTACTTGAATTTTCGTTTAGATGAGTTTATAGAATTGTATGTTAAGACATACTTTATCCCAGCATTTCCTCAGCAGGCCTTCTTAAGGAGTCTGTTATCAGTGTAATTACATGTCTTTAAACTTTTAATTTCTTCTTTGGTATTTTATAATGTTACTATATTCTACCTAGCTATTCATGCACTTTTTATTTTTGTACTATCATATATGAAGCATGTTGGATCTGAAAAATTATTTATCACATCCTACCACACAAAATGGGCCATTATCTCAGTATGTTTTTGTCCAACTCTTTTGCATATGTCTGGGAATCCAGTGATATCCAAAAGGACTCTTTTCCTTTCTTCTACATCTACATCTCAATTCTTATGGTGCATTCTTAATGATTTTCCTCTATCCTACAAATCCATTAGTTCTCTCATTAATGTGTTTCATCTGTTGTTTAGTTCATTTATTTGAGTTTTCCTTTTGCTTTAACAGCTATTTCATTCTATTTGTGTAATTTAATCCATTTTTCAAAAGTGTTCTTTCTTGACACCTTTTTCTTGAATTTTATAAACATGTGAAACCTATCATGAGCACAATGTATCTACTGATTCTTCCTCATGAAAGTTTATTCCTTCATGTGATTTGTAGGGTTTGGTTTGGTTTTGTTTTTTGTTTTTAATGTGTGGCCTGAAATTGTGTAATCCATAGCAATTGTTGTCATTTTCCCCTGTGAGACTCCCTCCTCTCCTGCGTGGAGGGAGTGGCCCTCCAGAGCATTTACCTTTATTTCTTTGTAGCTACAGGAGTTTCACCAACCTGTTCTATGTTGTGTGATTTTTGCACCTTGAGATTTTCAGCACACAAACATGGTATAAATTTCTTTCTTTTTTTAAAAAAAAGATTTTATTTATGTATTTGACAGAGCTAAACACAGCTAGAGAGGGAACACAAGCAGGGGGAGTGGGAGAGGGAGAAGCAGGCTTCCTACCGAGCAGGGAGCCCGATATGGGGTTTGATCCCTGAACTCCGGGAACATGACCTGAGCCAAGGCAGATGCTTAATGACTGAGCGACCCAGGATCCCCATGGTATAAATTTCTAACTACATTTTTCTGTATGTATGGTGGTCATTAGATTCCAATCTAGACAAAATTATCTGCTTGTAACCCTATGCTCATGTACATCAGTGTTTTCCCCTTACTAATTTGTATTGGGTCTTTATTATTATAACTTAATCCTTTCCGTTTCCTATATTCTTGTATGGGATCTCAAATAATTGACATCTTTCCCCTTCAAATATGAATTTGGTGCTAGTAATTTTTCTCTCAACAATGCTTTAGTTATATTCTATAAATTTTAATACATGGGGTTTTTATTTTCTTTCAGTCAGTGGACCTGTCATTTCCTCGATCCTCCCTCTTTGACTCATGGGTTATTAAGAAATGTATAGTTTAGTTTCCAAGTGTTTGGAGATTTTCTTGTTACCTTTTGCTATTGTTTTCTAGTTTGATTTCACTGTCATTGGAGGACATACTCTGCATGATTTCATTTCTGCCAAACGTATTAAGGCTTACCTTATCGTTCAGATTGAAGTCTATCTTGATATATTTGGCACTTGAAAGGATGTGCCTTCTGGTGTGTTTGGATGTAGTATACTATACATCTTTATTAGAATAGCCATTTTTGTTGGTTGATGATATTGCAAGTTCTTTCATATTTTAGTCAAATTTCTTTCTATTTCATCCATCAGTTGGGAAGAGATAGTTTGTGGTTGTCTCTAACTATAAATATGGTTCTTTCTCTTTCTCCTTTTAGCTCTATCAGTTTTGCTTCATATAATTTCCAGTTCTTCTGTGTTTAGGATATACACATTTAGGGTTAGTGACTTTTCTTCTGTGTTAACCTTTTATAATTATATAATGCCCCTCACCCACTTCAATAAATGTCTTTTCTATGTGATCTCATATTAATTAAATTGAGGCTTATTTAATATTATTGAATATTAATATTTAACTGTTTTTTCTTATTACAATTTTTCATGATTATCATTTTTGATCTTTTTATTCTCAACCTGCTTATATCATTACATTTGAAGTTTCTTGTACACAGCCTAGCAAAGACATGTTTACTAAATCATCCTGCCAATCACTGACTTTGAGTAATAAAGTAATCATTGATTTGCTAGGCCTAAGTCTGTCATTTAGTTTGTTTTTTAACTTGTTCTATTTCTCTTTACTTCTCTTGCTTTACCCTAACTTTCAGTAGGTTGCTTGAACATTTTATCTGTAGTGTGCTTCATTGCAATTCTTTGGACAGCTTTTTACTGTTTGCTCAAAGTGCTACATTATAATTACATGACTTATCCCAGGCCACTGATGTCTTTACTTCACCAGCTTCAATGAAGTGTAGTAACTTTTACTATCCTTAAATTCCTTTACTCTCTTCCATTTATAATATAATAACTTTTAAGTTTTTTTCAACTTATATTTAGAAACCCACTAGATAGTTTTATAATTGTTGCCTGCAACTGTCAAACATAATTTAAAAACTCAAGAGGAGATTGAAAGGCTAATGCATAGTCCCATTTTTTTTTACATTATTTCTTCTGAAGTTTCAAAGTTTCTATTAAAAATTATTTTCTTTCTGTTTAGAGAACTTTAGGTATTCTTTAAGAGTGGTCTGCTGTGACAAATTGTCTAACTTTTCCTTCCTCTGAGAATGTCTTCACTAACTTGTCATACCTAATATTTTCATTGGCTTTAGGATTGTAGATTTACGTTGATTGTGGATTTATTTTTACTTCAGCACTTGAAAAATATTGTGCCACTTTTTTATGACTTCCATGGTTTCTGATAAGAAACTCACTGTCAGAGGCCCCTGGGTGGCTCAGTAATTTAAATGTTTGCCTTTAGTTCAGTCCCTCTATAGAGCGCCACATTGGACTTCCTGCTCTGCTTCTCCTCTGACTCTCCCCACTCTTATGCTCTCTCTGTCTCTCTCTCAAATAAATAAATAAAATCTTTAAAAATAAAGACTCACTGTCATTCAAGTCATTGTTTTGTTTTGTTCTTTTCCCCCCAAAAGTAATGTGCTCTTTTCCTCTGGATTTCTTACTTTTTAAATTTAATTTTTAAAATTTACTAATAAGACATTTAGTGTTTATTTCACTATTTTTTAACTATTTGACTAACAAGTTAGTTACTATAATTATTGTTCTTTTGTTGTGTTTTTTGTTTTTGTAATTAAGTGAAGCTTATTGTGAAGCCTCATGGGGTGAAGATGGGACAAGGCAGGGACAAGGTGGGGAGAAAATCTGCTTCCAAACACTTTCTAATGTATTTAGATAAAACAGTAATTCAAAAGCCATCCAGAATTTATTTCAAGCATGTGACATATTGTTAGGGCTTGTACTGGGAGCCAACCTTCATTTATTTGAGAGAAAGAGAGAGAGAGAGAGAGAGAGAGAGAGAGAGAGAGAGAGAGAGAGAGAGAGAAGAGAGATGGAGAGCAGGTGTGCCTGTGTGGAAGGGGATGGGGAAAGAGGAAGAGGGAGAGGGACAATCAGACTCCACAATGAACCTGGATCCCGACTCTGGCTACATTCCATGACCCTGAGATCATGACCTGACCTTGAATCAAAAGTTGGCATTTAACTGACTGAGCCATAGAGGTACCCCATTCACTCTTAGTAATAGGTATTTCAGTAGAATTTTTTTTTTCTCTCCACATTTGCAATACCTAATTCTCACTGACTCTCACTGACTCTGCAAACATCCAGATATATTTTTTCCATTATTGCATTTTATAAAATCAAGAGTGACCATTGAACTGAGCCAACTCTATTAGATATCACATAGGCTACTTAGTTCAGCACATCTAGATTCTAATTCAGTTCTTTCTTTTTTTTTAAGATTATTTATTTATTTATTTGAGAGAGAGAAAAAAAGAGAGATAGAGAGAAAGTGAGCAGAGTGAGTGGAAACACAAGTGGGGGTCATGAAGGGCAAAGGGAGATGGAAAAGCAGGTGTCTGCTGAGTAGGGAGCCCAATGCAGGGCTCAATCCTAGGACACTGAGATCATGACCTGAGTTGAGGGCAGATGCTTACCTGACTGAGCCACCCAGTTGTTTCTCTAATTCAGTTCTGATCCTGACTGAACTAAACAAGTTACTGTCAATTGTTCATACTCTGCTTTCTCACCTTGAGGAAAAATATAATACTTCAAAAACTATGGTAAAGTAGAGTTATGTGGGGATGTGGAGCATAATGAAGTCATCTCCATAGTATCTAGCAGAATCACTAATGCTGAACACTGAATTTCTTTTTCTTCATGAAATATATAAAAGTTTGCTAGTCCCCTAGCTCATGTGTCCTTTTTATAGATGTATGTAGTCCCATTTGCAGATTTCTCTCAGCTTACTAAACATGCACACATTTTAAAACTTTGAGCTTTCTGCCTTTAAAAATTTTCTAAAAACTTTGAATTATAAAAAATTACCTTGTCAATTTGGAATTGTAACTTTTTCACACCTAGATATATCATAGTGCCAATAAAATTTATATTCTATCCAAAATTAGCTATTTATTCTCTTGATATGTAATTTAGTTTTATTGATTTTATGCCCACTTATCCATGTTACCTTATCCAATACATTTGCCATGTTTATTCAAGTACTCTGATATTAGAAGGTAGTCTTTATCTGTGTGTTCTGAAAGGGTGGTAAAGAGAAGCAACCATCCAGCACTCAATCAGTGTCAGTGGAATGAATCTATCTCAATCTCCTCATGTCCTAAATACACTCCATGATGTTCACTGAAAACCTACTAACTTGAAATTTGCCGTGTTGGCATCATTTCCCAATACTTGAAACATGACATATCCTTCCCTTAAGCCAAGGGATTAATTCTGTTTTTTTCTTTAATATCCAAGCTGTCAATTTCTTAATAATTCTCACTACCCTAGTTGAGCTTCTGTTTACTTTCCACCCAAATTATTGAACTCATTTCTCACTGACATCCATATCTCTATTCTATTCTCTTCTAATTCTATATATCCCACTGTTGCATCTTGGCAAAAAATTACTTCTCTTGGTAAGTTACTTGCAAAGATGTTTGCAACAATTCCTCTCATCCTTGTGTATAGCCCTTTTGCAATAGGTTTTTATCACTCTTCAAATCATATTCCCTAATGCTTGCATGAGGGCTGGCACTGTGACTTAAGTGATGTTTCACAACTTCTGAGATTATATCTCAAGAAATCTTGCAGCTTCTTTTTTTGCTCTTTTGGAGCATAACACTACTATGTGAAACTCAGACTAGCTTGCTGTAGCAGCATGGAATTCTATGGAATGGAAACAGACCTACCCAATCATTGCCTTCTACATCAACTGGTCTCATTGAGAGCCGCCATCTCAGGGCAGCTGAATGTATGAACCCCAGGAAGACTGTGAAAGGGCCATCCAGCTGTACACAGGAAGCCTGCTATCCTGTACAATCATCAATAAACACAATGGTTACTGTTTTAAAACACTAAAAATTGCATAGTTTTTGTTGTTGTTGTTGTTTGGATTTTTAAAGATTTATTTATTTATTTGACAGAGAGAAACCCAGCTAGAGAGGGAACACAAGCAGGGGGAGTGAGAGAGGGAGAAGCAGGTTCTGCCGAGCAGGGAGCCCTATGTGGAGCTGGATCCTGGGACTCTGGGATCATGACCTGAGCTGAAGGCAGATGCTTAATGACTGAGCCACTCAGGCGCCCCATGAATTGTGTAGTTTTTAAACAGAACTGGAAGTGATCTTAAAATTCATGCTTAGAAATAGGTGTTGCCATAATAAAAATCTAAAATTTGTTACACTGTCTTTGGCATCGGTGGCAAATGGATGCCACTGGCCAAGTCTAGTATGACATCCAAATTGTTGATAAAGGATGGCAAAGGGGCTTTTGAAGTTCAGAGAAAGGACCACCTGTGTTTTGTATTTTGTGGTAACTTACATAGAGAACCCAGGTAAGGAGGGATGCCTAGGTGACCCAGCTGGTTAAGTGAACGACATGGTTTTTTCTAGGCTCATGGTCTCTGGGTCATGAGATTGCTCAAGGTTTGGTTCCATGCTCAGTATGGGGTCTGCAGGAGGTTTTCTCTTTCCCTTTCCTTCTTCCTTGGTTCCTCCGCCTGCTTGTGCACACAAGTGCACACACACTCTCTCTCTCTCTCAAATAAATAAATAAAGTATTAAAAAAAGAAAAAGAACCTACCTAATGAGATCCATAGACACAATGTGGAATGCACCAATATGTACTTCTATTTACTATAATGAACAGTAAGTGATAAATAGTAATAATAATAATAATAAAAATAAAAATAAAATAAGTGTTTATAAAGACCTAAAGGAAGTATGGACAGTCTTAGTATTGGCTAGGTTAGAAAATAACACTCTTCTTATTACTAGACACTCCAGGTTGCAAGAAATTTTCAAAATCGTGGTCCTCAAGGTTTGGTTTTTGTGTTTTTTTTTTTTTTTTTTTAAGATTTTATTTATTTGACAGAGAGAAACACAGCCAGAGAGGGAACACAAGCAGGGGGAGTGAGAGAGGGAGAAGAAGCAGGCTCCCCGCGGAGCAGAAAGCCCGATGTGGGACTCGATCCCGGGTCTCCAGGATCATGACCTGAGCCAAAGGCAGTCAAGAAATAGTTTTTCTGTATAGATCAAAACCAAGGTGTGGCTATGAGAAGTTTTAGTCAAGACCTCAGAAGGATTTAAGTTGGTACCAAGGAGACATTCTCAAGTGGGTGAAAGGCTTCTGAGAATATTAAGGATATTGTTCTACCCCATACAGACACATCAACCAAAGTAGAGAGAAGCCAATTTCCAAAAGAACTCTTAGTCTAAGTTTGGCCTAATGAAATGACTTAAAACCTGTTACATAGAATGACTGTAGTGTTTACATGAGAATTTTACAAATTGGAGTAAAAGAGAGCAAGTAAGTTCCCAAATGCAAAGGAAGACTTCAAGTCTTCAGGCTTCTATGAACTCGAAACAGACTGAAAACTTCTAAAGAAATACAGATCATTTCTTATAAATATGAAGGAAAAAAAGTCTTAGAGTCCAAAAAGTCTTAGAATCCAAAGAACCACATGCTTTTGTTTTTTTGTCAAGAGTTAAGAAACAAAACAAAAAAACAAAAATGCACACACAGGAATTAAGGAACCATGACAGAGGATAAGAACTTCATCCTCATCATGGAACATTCCCTCTCCTTAAAGAAGGGGGAACCTGGCATCTTGTGTCTGTCAGGATTTGAGAACTGTCACGTTCCAGTTCACGGCCCTCTTGGAAAGGAGGGCTGCCTGATGAGAATCTCAGCTGAAACCACTTGAGTATAAGAGTGCAAGGATCACAGAAAGAGGTTCAGCTTATGTCCTTGGATCAGCCTGTAGAGCCATGACTATAGCCATGTGAATTTATAGCCTAAATTATAGGGCCATAGCATTGTAAACAAGAAACAAAACAAAACAAAAAATGTCTCTTGTGTGAGTCACTGTTTGGGATGGTCTATTATGCAGTTACTTACCCAAGATAATGTACGGATGTACTATTTCCTACACGAATAAGTGTTTAAGTCCATAAGTCAGATGCCCAATGATTCACATTTATAGTACTCATTCCTTAAACTGTATTCTTCTTTGTTCTTATCAATAGCCCTTCAAAATGTAACAGTTACTTAATATTTCAAATAATCCTCCATGCTTTTTGTCATGTCCTATATTTTCTTATCCAATCATTCAAAGACTATTCTTCAGAATGTAGTTCAGTGTCACATCATCTAAAAGTCTTCTCTGACTTTGTAACCTACCACTATATTGAAATATATCTAACACATTGGTAATCATCTCCGTTCATCTGGTAACTTTTCACAAGAACATCCAGTTTTTTGAACTCTAAACCTTTGAATTAGTGTTAATAAAATATCTCTACTTGAACACTAGGTTAAAGAAGCTTCACTTCTTTTGAGTGAAAACTTCTACATTTCCTGGTAACATAATTATACTCTCTTACAATATCTTCTTTACCATGCGCTGACAGAATAAAGTTCCTTCTCCCTTCCCATCAGGCAATTAGCACTATATTTGGTTCAACTTTGACAATAACAAAAAAAAATCATATTTCTAGATTTGAAATTCTAGTATTTTTCCATGTCGCGTATTGAGAGGATTTTTATAAGTCATCATTCTCTTAATTGCTTTTATGTTGATGATATTTAAGCACTGAAGAAATAGGGAAGCACAAGTTTTAGAATCTCTACTGTATAAAATTACTATCCACTGCAGTCTATTGCCCTCTAGAAAGAAAAGCTTCCTTTAATAAGAACAATAAGTAACTTTCAAGCTGGTAAAAGACATTTTTTTTCAAATAACTAAATCATGACAATGGAAATAAATTCTTACATGGTTGGTGAAGTATATTGTTTATAGTAAGACAGATGCTTTCTCAAGCTTATTAAAAAAAGAGAGGCAGTCTTTTTTGTTGTTGTTGTTGTTCTTATTGATGGGTTTATCCAACCATAAAAGATGCATTTCCTTGTATTTACCATTTCATTCTGCTGATTATTACCAACACAGTGAACTGGTAAATGCAAATTCTAATTTGAATATTTTTGAGAGCAAATAAAAAACAAAGTTTGATAGTTTTTTTTAAGGTCATTAAAATAAAATGTGAAGTACAGCTTGTAAAAATACTTCATTAAACAAAAAAGAGATAAAAATATCATAGACAAAAAGGGATTGAAAATGAAAGCTTATGAAACTACATTACATAAAAGTAAATAAAATAACTCTGTAGATTTTCAATCTCAAGATGTATAGCCAGAAGATAGCTATGGAAATTTTGGGGTCTGTTAAAAATAGATTTAGAATATGGCTTCTACTAAGAGCTATTTTTATAAAAATGTATTTAAATAGTTGCAATCAAGTTACCAAATATTTTGAAAATTATTCTTCAATTGTAAAACAGAAACATCTAGGGGCACCTGGGCGGCTCAGTTGTTAAGCGGCTGCCTTTGGCTCAGGTCATGATCCTGGAGTCCCCAGTTCAAGTCCCACATTGGGCTCCCTGCTCGGTGGGAAGCCTGCTTCTCCGTCTCTCACTTCCCCTGCTTGTGTTCCCTCTCTAGCTGTGTTTCTCTCTGTCAAATAAATAAATAAAATCTTAAAACAAAACAAAACAGAAACATCTAAGGAAAACATCTGCAGGAAATTCAAATATCAATTATAATTTATTTTTTTTGCTAAAACCTTTATAAATCTGTCACTTTTACAACTAGAATTCTCTCTCACAGGTATTCATATAAAATATCACATTCCAATTAAAAATCATCAGGAACAATGACAGAGAGGAAAATCACCAGTATTTCTCTATAACTCCCAAGTGACATTTTTAACAAGAAAACTTTGCCCATAGTGATGAATGTACAGTTGAGGAGAAAGTCCACAGATAATGTGGTTAAGGAAACCAGCCTTATCCATTCAAAATAATTTGTGTAACTATGTACAAATTATACACTAGATGAATAGAATTTGCACTTTGTCTTTAAACACAGGGTTAGTGTTGAATGATTAAGATGCAAATAATGACTTTTTCACAAAGTGGAAGGATATGGTATCACTAATTTATACTGGTATACACATGTTCCATAGTCAGTACAATTTTATTAGGCAAACCAAGTTAGTGGAAAATTGTTGAACCTATTTCTATAAAATCAACTGATATTTTATGTGCACTTTCAGACAACTTAGAGAATTAATATTTGCAAATCTTACATATCACTTTTCTAGAGATTTTAATATTCCTGGCAACCAGGAATATTCTTTCTCTCTCAGATGATTCTAAACATTTAACATTTGTGGATGTAAAACAGTTTTTGTTTATGAATTAAAGACAGTTTACAAATGATAAAGTAATAATAGCAATATACAAGCAAAATATAATAGTCCATGTTTAATAATTTGCTATCAATAATGATAAAATGTAGTATTCACAGTGATATTTTATTTCAAAGTGAGGTTAATAATCATTTCAACACCCCATACTCAAATGTTCCACCTGAGAAAGATCTGTAATACAGAATGACTCTATGTCTACTATAGTCTCCTAGGAAGAATTACTAGGAAATAAGATGCTGCTCAAAATAAATAACTTCATTTTTTAAAGTAGGCTTCACAACCAGTGTGGAGCCCAACATGAGGCTTGGCTTCATGATCCTGAAGTCAAGACCCGAGTTGAGATCAAGAATCAGATGCTTAACTGACTGAGCCACTCAGGTGTCCCCCAGAATAAGTCATTTTAGAGTTAAAAGTACTCAAACTCCAGAAATGAATGTGGTCCTGAAAGAATTAAGAGGAGGGTGGTCATAGACTCTCATAGGTGAAGGAAGTGAAACAACTTCAAAGGAAGGTCTGAGTTACTATCTCTCCCCTCCCCAACCCCCATCCTGTTCTCTCCACTCTATTCTTCTAATCACATGTCAAAATCTCACTTTATTTTTTTTTATTTTATTTACTTATTTGACAGAGAGGGAAAGAGATCACAAGTAGGCAGAGAGGCAGGCAGAGAAAGAGAGCAAGCAGGCTCCCTGCTGAACAGAGAGCCTGATGTGAGGTTCTATCCCAGGACACTGAGATCATGACCCAAGCCAAAGTCAGAGGCTTAACTCTCTGAGCCACCCAGGCACCCCTCATTTAATTTTTTCAACTTCCTTCTCCCTGTACCCACACTAAGTTCTCTAGAAGTAATAGCTGGATCCAAACTAAATCTGGGAAAGTAAAAAAAGATTAATGAACATGAAAATGATGTTTAACTTCATTATCAAACTTGGCTAAGTGAATTATAAGGAAATATCTTCAGATAATATTTTAAAAGCAAATAAGATTATAAAGCATTCCAAGAGAATACACTTTTATCTTCAGATTTTCAAGGTGGAATAAAGATTTCTATGTAGGTATAAAAATATAGATAATTGAGATTTTAAACAACCAGATTCTAGCTAATAGGATCCAACAGTACATTAAAAGGATTATCCACAGCAAGGGGGACAGTGGGTTATCCCTGGGATGCAAGGGTGGTTCAACACTCGCAAATCAATCAATGTGATAGAAAAAATTAATAAAAGAAGAGAGAAGAACCACCTGGTCTTCTCAATTGATGCAAAAAAAAAAGCATTTGACAAAATACAGCACCCTTTCCTGATTAAAACTCTTCAGAGTCTAGAGATAGAAGGAAAATTCCTCTATTTCATAAAATCCATCTATGAAAAACCCACAATGAATATCATTCTCAGTGGGGAAAGGCTGAGAGCCTTTACCTTAAAATCAGGAACATGACAAGGATGCCCACTCTCACCACTATTGTTCAACATAGTACTAGAAGCCCTAGCAACAGCAATTAGACAATAAAAAGAAATAATATGTATTCAAATTGGCAAAGAAGTCAAACTCTCTCTCTTTACATAGGACATGATACTTCATGTGGAAAATCCAAAAGAATCCCCCCCATATTACTAGAACTCATAGAGCAATTCAGTAATGTGGCAGGATATAAAATTAATGCACAGAAATCAGTTTTCTTTTTTTTCTTTTTTCTTTTTTTTCAGTTGCTTTCTTATACACTAACAATGTAACTATAGAAAGAGACATTAAAGAATGATTCCATTTATAAAAGCACCAAAAACCATAAGATGACTTGGAATAAATCTAATCAAAGGATCAAAGGATCTGTATTATAAGAACTACAGAGCACTCATGAAAGAAATTGAAGAAGAAACAAAGATGGAAAAAAAATTCCATGCTCATGGATCTGAAGAATAAACATTGTTACAAAGTCTACACTGCTCAGAGCAATCTGTACTTTCAGTGCCATCCAGATCAAAATACCAAAAGCATTTTTCAAAGTACTGTGACAAATAATTCTAAAATTTATATGGAACTAGAAAAGATCTTGAATCACCAAGGAAATGTTGAAAAAGAAAAACAAAGTTAGGGGAATCATGTTGCCTGATTTCAGACTGTATCACAAAACCATGATCACCAAGACAGCATGCTACTGTCACAAAAACAGACACAAAGACCAATGGAACAGATTAGAGAGTCCAGATATGGACCGTCAACTCTATGTCAAAAATTTTTCACCAGATTTATTAATGGGGAAATTTATCACATCTAACTGTTTTTTATCGCATTTAACTGTTTTAAAAGTCACTGTCCTAAAATGACAAGCAAATGAAAACAAAACAAAATAACCCCCCCCCCCCAAAAAAAAAACAAAACAAAACCAAAAAAACCCAAAGGAAACAGGAAAAGTTTAAAAGATAATGGATAGATTGCTGGGGTGGTGTCACTAGTGTTTGCATATGTCCAAACTCATCAAATTATATACATTGAATATGTGTCATTATTTGTAAATCAATTATAACACAGTCAAGCTTTGCTTTTAAGTGCTATATACAAGAATAGCTATAATAATGTTATAAAAACCTCAATGAACAGAAACTAGTCTACCATATGGTTGAAAATTTTTGTATGATTGGATAAACTATTTGTTTATGTGCAACTAATTCCCAAAATTATTTTCACTGTTAAGGAATAGTTAAAAGCAATGATCACAGCTTGCATTATGTTAACAAAGACTAAAATTTTAAAAATCTAAAGTCTAAATAGAAAAGGATCACAAAACTCTCCAGTCCTCTAAAAAATGATTCATAGCTATTCACAAACCTATTGCTTCTATATCTCTAATTCACCAATTATTCATGTACTACTGAATTCAGCCTAGGGGTTAGAAATAAGCAAGGAATGCCATCATATCCTGTACTCCATTTGCTCACGTAATAGAAACCTCCCAACTAAAGATTAAGTAACTTCTATAAGGTTTTCTCAGTATTGAGTGTGCATAAAATTTACAGATGATTATAGTTCAGCAGTTGACTTCGACAGAGTAAAAGTTATCATTTTTAAAATATATTTTCTGCAAAGACATACAGATGACCAAGAGAGGCATGAAAAGATGCTCAACATTATTCATCATCAGTAAAATACAAATCAAAACTATAATGAAATATCACTTCACATCTGTCAGGATCACTAAAATAAAAAACACAAAAAACAAGTGTTGGCAAAGGCGTGGGGAAAAAAAGACCCCTCTTCCGCTGTTGGTGGGAACTCAAACAGGTGCAGCCACTCTGGAAAACAGTATGGAGGTTCCTCAAAAAGTTAAAAACAGAACTACCATTTGATCCAGTAATTGAACTACTGGTTATTTACCCAAAGAATACAAAAACACTTATTCAAAGGTATACATGCATCTTGATGTTCATAGCAACATTATCTACAATAGCCAAATTATGGAAGCAGACCAAGTGTGATTCAAGTGAGGAATAGATAAAGAAGAGGTAGTATATTCATACAATGGACTATTACTCAGCCATAAAAAAGAATAAAATCTTGCCATTTGCAATGACATAGATGGAGCTAGAGAATACAAAGCTAAGTGAAATCAGCCGATCAGAGAAAGACAAATACTGTATGATTTCGCTTATATGTGGGATTTAAGAAACAAAACAAAATAAATAAGCAAAGGAGAAAAAGGGAGAAAGAGAGAGAATAACAAATCAAGAAACAGACTCTTAACTATAGAGAACAAACTGAAGGTTGCCAGAGGGGAAGTGGGAGTAGGGAGGGATGAGTAAAATAAGAAGAAAAAAAAAAGAAGGAAAAGATATTTTGAGTTTTCCTAAAACGTAGGGGAAAAAATACATACAAACAAACCAAGACACAACCCCAGTAAAACCACTACTACCACACCACAAGAAACCTCACTAGATGCATCTTCTCAAAGCCCTAAAAAATATTATTCTAGAGTTGTGTTAACAGTCCATTAGAAAAATATAATATGACATATCTATGAGCAGCACTATTATTAAGAAATCATCCGGTAATAGGGCACCTGGGTGGTTCAGTCAGTTCAGTTAAGCATTGCCTTCCGCTCAGGTCATGATCCCAGGGTCCCAGGATTGATCCCCACATCAGGCTATGTTCCTCAGTAAGGAGCTGCTTCTCCCTCTCCCTCTGTGTGTTGCTGCCCACTGACCCCCCGGCCCAGCTTGTGCTCTTTTTCTCTATCAAATAAATAAAATCTTAAAAAAAAATTAAAAATTAAGAAAAAAAGAAATTAACAGGTTGAAGAGTCACAGAACCATGAGAAAAGACTGTGGCATGAAATGGAGCAGGTAGTTTCCAAAGATCTTTTTTTTGTGTGTCATTATTTACCTTGTCGTGCCTGGATCACACGGAAGTTCTGGGCTTTCATAGGACAATACAGGGGAACATTCGTGACTTAGAACTATTGTAGTTCTATAGGGAATAAAAGTATTTTAATATTATAACAACTCATACAGGGGATTGGTGGGAAATGGCTAAGGATCAATCTTGTAAATGACAGAACATTCTTCATCTTCATAAATACATTCTCCTATGCCGAGCATTGCAGGAGCGTTGCCAATGCAACAATGAATAAAACATGGCCAGGTGTTAAGAGAACATGCAACCTTCTGGAAGAAATGAACATGTTACAATGATAAAATCTGTGATCAAAGTCTCTAATGTATTGTTTAAATGTATATACAGAGGAATAACTAATCCCCAGGGAAAGTTTAAAAAGTGGCACCATGGAAATGGACTTTTGAAATTGGTCTCAGAGAATGTGTGTGAGTTGACTATGGAGTACACAAATAAAATCTGCAACTAGTAAAATTCAAAAGCAAAAGTTTATTTGTTGCAAGCGTTAGCCTACTGAATGGGCATCAGTAACAGTAGCTACTGAATTCAAGTATTGAGTATTTGGGTTTGGAGTGGCATGGTCACTTTTGATGGCATTATTTTCCACACATGACTGATCCATCCCTCCCCTTGATTTGGCCTTTTTTTTTTTTAAGTTTATGTGGTAAAATAATTTACCCTTGTCTAAAGTTACCATCAAAGAACTCACCTTAAAGCAAATATTAATATACTATTAGAAATTGTGTGGGTGAGCCACACAGCTGTTAAATAATTATGTAAATATATACATCTTGCTAATCTAGATCAAGTTTACAAGATTTTGTTGGATGGAAAATAATGTATGAATTAGTATTTATTACATGATCCCATTTCCAAACAAAACAAAAACTCTATATAAAACAAAATAAAAAAAACTTAAACTCTGATAGGTTTACATATAAAAATATTAGGATGAATATGTTCCACAGGGTAATTTTATAGTTATCACATTATGGGATACCTTATACCTCTTTTATTAAATGCATTTTTTGGTTATTCTACAAAAAAACCCATGAACTGTTTACTAAATAGATACATAAATTTTAAGAAAGGACTGTGTTGCTTTTACATCTCAGCAAATAAGAAGTGTAGGGAAGTAATAATTGAAACAGGACTTGAGGTAGAGGAACATGTAATTTTGAGAAAGAAAATTAACACACGGAAATGATGACTGTTAGATCATTCTACAGTGTTGATTTGAATTCTTGAGATGGGTTTAGAGATCTCTTCATGAAAATTTAATGGCTTTATTACATTATGCCAAGTAGCTTTCTCATAAGTTCTTCTACTTTTACTATCCAAATTAACTCTATGCCATCAAAAATATTATTTAAATTTCCTGTGACCCATTTCCTCAGGTTTCAAATGTGAATAAAATATCAAAATCTCTTCACAGGTTTGCAGTGAAGGTAGAATGTAATAATAGTTATAAATGATGCTACCGTCTTTGTGGTGCGTGCTATTTCTCTCTCAAAATGCACTGCTTTCCTGGCAACAAAGTGTCCTTTTTTGGAGAAAATAAGCATGCAGTAATATCTTTTCTGTGTTATTACAATCTCGAAGAATGCTAGGGTCTTTCAGTGACTTTATCAACATTCTTCCTCCGTCGTGAGACAATTTCTTTACTAGTTATTATTGCTTTAACACAAGTAAATAAAGTTATCTCTGAACCTGCTTTATGAACAATTAAAGTCTTTGGTTTCATTTGCTTGGTAATCACTACAAGCACAAGTCAGGCAGAAAACAAATATTTTGCAGGTTTGGTGTCCGGATATTCATGTCATAAAATAGGGACAATAAGTTTGAAATTAATTTCTTTTCTTTCTTTCTTTCTTTCTTTCTTTCTTTCTTTCTTTCTTTCTTTCTTTCTTTCTTTCTTTCTTCTTTCTTTCTTTTCCTTCCTTCCTTCCTTCCTTCCTTCCTTCCTTCCTTCCTTCCTTCCTTCCTTCTTTCTCTGTAAAGATTTTATTTATTTATTCAACAGAGAGAGACACAGAGAGAGGGGGAACACAGCAGGGAGAGGGAGAGAAGGAGAAGCAGGCTTCCCTCCCAGCAGGGAGTCCGATGCAGGGCTTTATCCCAGGACTCCAGGATCATGACCTGAGCGAAAGCAGAGGCTTAATGACTGAGCCACCCAGGCGCCCTTAAGTTTGAAACTTCTAATTGAAGTAAGAAACCAGGAAAAAAAAAAAAAGTTCAACAAAAGTAAACTCAGATCCGAAAATTGGAAGTAATGTCTCAGTATTTGGAACTACTAGGAATGCCACTTAATTGAAGACTACAAGATTAGCATTGATTTTTAAAAAGGAAGCCTCTACTTTACTATGTTTTAATATGAGCACATAAAAATTAGTCTTTAAGAGCTGAAGCAATTAGAACTATCAAGTACACCTCAATCAGTGGATATCAGTAGCTGCAGAGGACCAAAATGTTCTGTCAATATTATCTCTTTAACATTTTTCAGTCTGCCTTCTGCTATCGCCTTGTTCTAAACTATCACAATCTCTCACCTGGGCAAATACAATAGACTCCTTTCTGATTTCTCTCATTCTGTTTTTATCCCAACCTCAAAGCATTTTTTCTTCTTGCAGTCTGTATCCTAAAACATACCATTTGTTATCATGTTGCTATCCTCTTTTAATCTCTCTAGTAGATTTCTGTAGCTTCAAAGATTCAAGTCTACAAAGCCCACAATATGTGTAGTTTTCTTAGTACACCAGCCCCATTCTGGCCTCTCTGGGATTTCTTGCTCTTTCTTTCTTTCTCTCTTTCTCTCTTTCTTTCTTTCTTTCTTTCTTTCTTTCTTTCTTTCTTTCTTTCTTTCTTTCTCTCTCTCTCTCTCTCTCTCTCT